>JAOPJM010527154.1:2500-10336 GCA_027124095.1 Muusoctopus leioderma
TTTACATTAGCTACACACGTTCTGTTTCTAATCGGATGATTTGAGTTCCAATCTCACCACTGCTTATCATTTTGAATTATTCCTCGTTAGCCCAGATCGGATTTCGAAGAGTGACTGCTTAACACCAGTTCTATAATGCTAAGCGAATATAAAGTAAATCTCCCCCCCCCCCCTGGATAAGACACCAACCTATCACAGCTGACATGATCTGATACCTATTTATGACAACCGGGTTAATAGGAGGCAATGCAGAATAAATTGTTCTGCCCCAAAACACAACTAAACTCTTACAGTGGAATTAAACTCAAGATCTACGAGCACCTAGTTTGCTACCTTATATACTTGGGCATTTCACATCTGTGAACATTCTCATGGTACCTATTTGAAGACGCGTGAACCTGAAGTATTTCAGAGTTATTGTTGTTGTTTAGCCCCAAGTTAGCCTTAATCAAGTAGACCTTTGATCAAAAGCGTTCGAGTCGTGGCCATCCTGTCTTGTTTGTTCATACATAATGTATTTTGTATTACATTATTCAATGTGTCCTTTCATTTTTCAAGATGTTATCATGTAATTGTAGGGGAATTTGGCTGCTATTTCTAGCAGATCTATCGACAACATAGAAATACCATGTGCCTCTATTCGGTCGTTTAGCCAGCTAGAAATAGCAGCCAAATCTACCTTTAATCGGACCCTACAATCTATAATAAAGGGTAGAACATATGCAATAATGTAGTCCTAGATGCACCTAAAAGGACGCGATGGTCACTGCTGGAGCGCCTTGAACATTGCTCTGCTCAATCAGGGTTTACCTGTGGCTGAACAACAATAACAACAACAAAACCCTTTTGTAAAATAGCGAATATAGACCGGAAGTAGGGATTCGACCACTTACATGGCAAGTTAGGCTGTGATGCAATAAGTTTCCCTTGCAACGACTCATATTTTTATTTCAAATCTGATAAACAAACTTATTTCATCACGTAAACACCATAATAATACAATGACCGTTAACACATTTAATATGGCGAACACGATAACTTCAGTTAATCAACACTATACCCCCATCGAGGAGTCGTGTAAATATTATTGATACACTGTTAAACGAAACCTAACAATGCAAGGGCGACAACTCGAAATCAAAAATATACGGGTTTTTGTTTAATGGATTGACGAACCGAAGTCCCAATTAATTAAACTTTTAAATATTATAAGTTCATGAATTTGGATTAAATGCCTTAACACTTAAAATTTTTAAATATTTCTCAGTAATAAAAACAAAAAACAAAATTAAGCAGCAAACAAATAAATAAATAAATAAATAAATAAATAAATCATATATCCTTATACGTATTAATGATTAAACTGAAATTTTACAAATCCTAGAAGTGTTTTAATGTTCAGTGGATTAGTATCTACGTGTTTAAGAGTAATTAATATAATTAATATTTTTGCAATTAATATAATTGGTATTTTCGTAGTTTGGTTTTTCAATTAACGTTATTGCTTTAAGAGGAAAATGAGATGGGACTGACGTCAGAGACGATAGAGCATCATAGTTAAATATCTTAGATTTTAGTTGCATTCCTCTGCAGTGTGAGTTCGCAAACTGCAAAGGTCGACGTTATATTTCACATTTTCGAGATCGATATTTATGAATATAAAATGCAATCAATTATACCTATACCCTTGTTTATTTAATAGAAATCAATAATGAGATTGGTGGAGTGAATGCAATGATTGACCCAATAGAGCGACAGACCTTGACGGTGTTGAGTGCCATGTCACTAGATACTGAGGCTTTTTTTCTTCTTCTTGTTTAACCCCAGATCTTCCCTGATCAAGGAGACCAATGAGCAAAGGCGTTTTGACCTTGATCATCAACTCTTTTGTATCTTGGACTACACTATCAACGTTTCCTTCCATTTTTATGATAATAGGCTTTGATCTGAGGAAGATCAGCTGCTATTTCTAGCAGGTTGAACAACTGTGTAGAAGCTCCCGCCTTGGCTTGAGATTCTCAGTTCGAATAGCACTGGTGTCAAAGTTGCAAATAACTCAAGTGTGAACGATATCAATACAAGTAATAACTTTAATATTCTGCTATCTCTTCAATTGACTATACATTTCCTGTAACAAATCAAGTAATAATTTGTGTAAGCAGATAGAGACATATAATCCTTTCTGAATGTAAAGTATCTGTAGAGACCGGACTCATCATTGGCTTCCGTAGCGTTAAATCGTTGTGAGATAAATCTTCCCGTCCTTACGAAACATTGGGCTATCGTGGGTGGCTTTTCTTCAAATATGAATTGAACTCAGCCTTGTTAGCTGACTAAATACCTAACATAGCGCAGAAGAAGAGACTCGATCTCATACATAGCCAGTATGCTGTGATACAAAAATACCTTATCTGACCATTCTCACTATCTGAACAAACAAGAGCAGATAATTAAGTAATATCCAATCCTGGCTTCGATTAAACCAACGGGGAGAGGGATATTTTTTTAAATCTAACGTACCATGATATTGAATACGAGGACCAAGTTAATGAGAGTAAAATAGAAAGGGTTTCCTGCTTCAGATTCCTTGGCAGCCATCTCTCGATGGATATCTAATGCAACTACAATACAGATGTCCCGGTCAAATGGTCCAGCAGCACCTTTGCACACTAGAGAAAGCAAACCAGCCTCTTTCTACCAGTGTACAGTTGAAAGGCCCCTGGTACGGGGAGAGATTTAGCTGTTATTTCTAGTAGGTCAGCAACCACGTAGAAGCTATCTCATTTGCTCGGCTGTCACCTGGTAGATGCTGATGATGTATTCGAACCTGCGGTACCAGGTCCAGGAGTACTTTCTTCGTCTCTTCTCTGTCTTTTCTTGTGCTTTCACACAGCAGATCTCCGTGTTGTTGTTTAACATTGAAATGTGTGGAAATATGTTTGTCTTTCTGTGTATTCCTATTGATATATAATAATCCTTAGCTATTGTAATATATGTCTACCATGATATATAATTGTACTTAATCATGTTTGCATTTTATTATTCTAGTTTTTCTTTATTTTATTTATTTTTTGTGTTGGCTATTGAAATATTGTTTGTGTATCATCGTACGTTATTATATGTAGTTTTTGTTTTATATTTTGTATTATCACTGTTTTTATAATCGCATTATCATAATATGTTATATGATATGTTTTTTTTCTCTTTTTTAAATTAAATATTGTGTATGAACCAATGCTGCAGCTTAAGCTACAATGATATTTTCGTTGTAAGTGCAATGACAATGAATATTATTGATTTGAATTGAATTGAATACTTTTTAATCAAAAGAAATCAATATTGACTTTTAGACACAAAACTAACCCATCTATATCAATTATATTTTCATATTGGCACGTGGCCACAACTTGTAGAGGAGAGGTGTAGACCACTGCTTCAACCCTATATATATGACTGATATTCACTTTATTGATTACAGAGACACGATAAGCTAAGTCTAACCCCTTTGTATATAATTCTCCTCGTCGGCTTCCGTTAGTCTCGCGAGATCATAGATCTGCACCTGAAAAGTCTTACTTTTTGGTATTGTCGGTAGAGCAGTGTCTGCTGTGGTTGTAGAGGCCCTCACGGGAGTGACAGTCCCGGCCGCAACGACTGCATTTGAAGGTAGTGTCTGCCAGTCTTGTCCTGGTGTTGTTTTTTTCGTCAAATGCACTTTTCTTCGGCATGAAGCCTCTGCTTCTCTTCTCGTCTTTTTAAACCCCTGCGTAGTTCCAGCCTCCAGTTGTGGCAATCACTTGTAATGTCTCCCCACGTTTCGATGTCCATGTTCGGTGATTTCATGTCTCTCTCGCAGACATCTTTGAAGCGAAGACGGGGTCGTCCCATACAGCCCATAGAGGGCAAACTCTGACATCGAACCTCTGATGTATTGCGGTTATAATTGTCACAAAACATTTAAATCGACGATATACCTGTTCTCAATAGTTTTCGCACCAGGTTACCAGCCAATGAGAGAGCCTCTGTATGGTCCACTTAGCCTGATAGAAATAACAGTTAAATCTCTCTCCTATCACATCTTAATTTTCTTCAAAAAAGGAAAGCATTTATAGAATATTGTAGTTCTAGATACACTATGTTCAGAAGAAAAACGGTGTGGTCCAGGCTTTAATTCCTTTGATTATAAGTCTGCTTGATCAGGGCTGACCCAAGCTAAACAACAACAACAACAACAACAACAACAGCACCAAAAACAACTCACCAAGTTACAAATAATTAATATTTTTGTATTTGGTGTAGATACAGACACCCTACTTTTCAGAGGAATGAAACAATGGAAAGATGTGATATTCAGGTGTTTCTGAAGTGCATCTGCCGTATAAGATAACTGAATTCAAATCTCTCCGAAGTTAACCTTGTCTTTCGTCACTCGCGGGTCGATGAGGAAATCACCAGTTATATAGTAGTGCTGTATCATGTCGACTATACTCTCGTGCATTAGTATATTGTGTAAATTTCATGAAGTGAATAAAAACAGTTATTAAATAAAAGGTTTAAAAATATCGATATCTCATTTTTCATTTTTCCATTTTTCTCAAACAGTGAGTAAAATAATTCCAAGAATCATGCGTGCACTTAAACATAGTGACTTCTTAGTGAATGTATAGCTAGACATGATTAATGTGTCTAATGTATTTACTTGTTAAAGTAGGAACATCAAAAGTAAAGATTACTATAATGACGGTTGAAAACAAGACCAGTTCTACTTTCACTTTCGGTTACTGAAGAGGGAAGCTTCTGCGTGGCCGCTAAACATGCTAGAAAGAGCAAGCACATTCCCTCAAATCACAGAGTACCGTTTCAGAAAACGAGGACACATTGGATAATGTGGTCATAGGTGCACTGTCCCTAGGAAAACGACGAGATGTTTAGGGCAGGAATTTCTTTCGTCGTAAGTCTAATTGACCAGGTCTAAATTGGGGCTAAATGACAGCAACAACTGAGTGGTCCATGCATAGATCTTCGTAGAATTCGGGCTGGTCACTAACAAAGTAACAACGCTTTTTTTGCTGTGTGGATATGCCTGGACTCATGTTGTGTGGATATGCCTGGACTCGTGTAATGCGTGTGCATGTCTCTCTTTAGTACACGAGTGTATGTGATAACTTTTTTATGTATGTCATACATTATGATATGTGATTATGTGTATATGTTCATTCCGAGAAACTCAAATAGATAATCTTTGGAATATTTTTAAAATGTTCTCTATAGCACTAATCTATTGAATTTGGTAGATGCGTTTTGTTTCTTGTTGGAAAACCCCAGCATTTCCAGTATTTTAAGCAAATCTATTGTTGCATAGACCTCTGATCTTATGATAATAGATAAAAGTGAGAATATGTAGCCTGGATACAAGAGCAGTACGTTCCACATTAGTTCACCATAGATGCTCTCTTTTTCCACAACTTTAGACGAGACATTTACATTGGGTGAGCAGCTGATCTCTATAACAGTACATTATTTCGGCTCCCTGTCCCAGATTCTCCATTTGAATTTCTTAAAACGAACAAATGCACACAATCACATGTGTGCAGATGGCATACACAAACACACATACATAAAGAGTAATCACACACGCGTACATACTCACGTACTAATGCGACATGCACACCCTTAACATGAGTGCAAGTATATCCACACATACACCTACATATATGCACACATTAACTGTCTGTTGTGTTTGGATTGGATTGCTATTTCTATTAGAATTATTGCACCAGTATTTATTTTAAAGGCGAGGATACATTCTTGCTCTGGTTAGCCTCTAGTATGACCGCCAGGATAATCCTTGCTGTGGATAGCATTATAAATAGCAATGTTTAGTAACGTTATGTCTCATGGGAAGATAGTACCTAGCAGGCATTTATCGGGAAGCTTCGGATGACGTGGGTGATATCTTCCACACAGGTATGGCACAATCGACATTTTCTATCCCAACGTGGAGATTTTTAGGCATACGTGGCTCCTTTATTGATCAAGTATTTATTAGCTATCTCCTGTTTCTAAATACCGAAGGCATATCCTTCTAGGTGGGATGTGATGTATCTATCACAAGTCCCGAGAAAGGTTACACTTCCTTTAAATGTTGTTGGTATACTCTAGCTTGCGGAATATGTATCCATGCAGAACTTTCTGCTGATATGATGAGTGTTTCACTTCCAAGTTTCTGTTCCAGTAACTTAGTCCAGCTGCCCTTGGGTCATATAGAACAGCTGTACACTCAGAGTACCTATTCAGGAGTTCTTCACCTACTCTCAAGATGTTATGTATGCATGTATGTATGTATGTATGTATGTATGCATGTATGTATGTATGTATGTACGCACGTACGTAAGTATGTATGTATGCATGTTTGTATGCGTGTATGTATGTATGTGTGTATGTATGTATGTATGTATGCATGTACGTACGTACGTACGTAAGTATGTATGTATGTATGTATGTATGTATGTATGAATATATGAATGTATGAATATATGAATGTAAGTAAGTATGCGCATAATTATTGATGTGCTACTAAAACGCAGTAAAACGCGAATTTCCCCCTAAAATACAGGTAATTCTTGGGGAAATGCTCGTAAAAGACTTCTGGTGTTTCTAAGGTGATTATTAATGCCATGTTGACTGTGGTAGTATTGGATTATACTATAAAGATGCATAAAATACTATGATACTCTAATCGTAGCATCGTCTATATTGATTATCCGAGAGTTGCTTCGTGTCTACGTTTCAATATAATTCGGACATTTTTATATTTTCACTGCTGAAGGTACAGTGCCAACCACATTTACCATTCGTATAAGCGATGATCTTACATTTGTCATCATTCATAGATTCATATAAATATTGAAATACCTGCACTGTGTAAATACTTGTGGGATATTACATTGAATTTAACATGATTAATATATCAAGTACAAACCGTAGAAGAAACAAAATAGAATATTGAGAAAAAGAATATTTTACAATAACAAATGATTCAGTGTGTCATTATTCTAAATTCAAAATATAGCCCCAGCGGGGGATAGTTTGGCTCTGAATCATTCAGAAGGTAAGTACTAGTAAGACTAGAGGAGGGTTTATACCTAAAATATATGCCATCAAAAATATTCCTAAAATTGGCTTTGTGTAATCGAAAAAATCAATGCATAAAGTATAATCGTCCCTTGTTCCATAGAAATAACGAGCTAATATATATATCTTTATATATAAAACGAATATGAGTCAAGAGAAATAACTCAATGTGGCCAGTGGCAAAGATTTGAAATACAAAGACGATATAGGGTATACTAAATAGCGTACAAGAAAAAAATGTTGCTTTATTGAAATTATCTTCGCTTAAGGAGGAGGTAAACAGACACCTAGTGGGGATTGCGAATAACTCCGCTGATGACGTCTATTGAGACAGAAGCATGTATCCACAACTGTCCCTTGCCTCCAGAAAAAACAGGTTTTCTTTTCTTTAATTGCATGTTAAAATCAAGAAATCCTTGATTTCTGGAGATTATCTCCCCTTATCGTTCGAAGTTGTTGGCCACAATCACCACTAGGTGTTTCTTTACCTCCTCCTTAAGCGTAGATAATTTCAATAAATCGAGAATGTTTTAGTATACTCTTTATCGTCTTTGTATAATATATATATATGTATATATATATATATGTATATATACATATATATATATATAAGCCCACTATACAGTCCGTTGTGCTCTATAGGGCAGAGAATATTGCAGTAGAAATTAAATACTGTAAGTATCCGTTTTCAGTTATCTGGTT
>JAOPJM010527164.1:0-10336 GCA_027124095.1 Muusoctopus leioderma
GTGCTTGTTGTGTCCCTTTATGTCCTGCAACTTAGTGGTTTAACAAAGAGATTGATGAAATAAGTACCAGATTGAAATAAATAGGCAGTGCCCCAGCATGGCCACACACTCCAATGACTGAAACCAGTAAAAGAATAATTCTTATCCTAAACCTATTGTAGTTCTGTTATGTATTTAATTAATGTACATAAAAAAAGAGGCAACTTTTTTAATACTTTTGAAACAAGATCCTAATGGCTACACTGCAGAAAAAAGTTACCTAATTACTGGGTGAAGCAATAATAACAACTTAATTTCTCATAGCCTGGAATTATCGGGGTAATTAGCAGCATTTTTTGTTACCATTGAAAAATTATCAGGAGATATTTTACTGGTGATCGTCAGCTGTGCATGCATTTCTAGTGAACAATACAAATCACAGCACATGCCGTCCAGAAACTTTCTGATAACACCTTGTATGTACCTATATCAGTTCAACTAACAATGCTATTTTCTTCAGTTGGCACAAAAGATAGAGAGGCAGACTAGATTATTAATGGAGTCGAATTCAGGGCATCATACTGAATTCAAAAACAACCAAACTTTACTTTTCATCCTACAAGGACGGATAAAATAAATACTACTAATATACTGGATGTAATTCAATCAACTATATCTTGCCTGGAAACTAAAGAAATCTCTAACTACATGTCTAAGTTTCTGAGAAGAATTATTGCAATAATAGTTTAAATCTTTCAAACTATTGACATCATCATTCATGTTGATAACTTTACACAAGATTCAGATTGATGTAACTTCAAGTAGTCTTCAGGTTGGGGTTAAAATCTAATGCAGGGCATCAACTTTCTTAACCACTATGCTCTGATACTCTGCATTAGAAAGAAATGTTTTGATTTCTAACCTAGCCTAGGATAATATATGTGTACGAATAGGACACCTAAAGGAATTTCCATTATTATAGTTATCTCTATAGGTAATGTTAATTTCTTAGTGACTGAAGTTTGTGAACAGGTCTTCATTCCTGTTTAGAATTACTGCCCTATACTACTCTAGATTAGTGGTTCCCAACCTATGGGTTGCGGTATAATTCTGAAAGGGTCACAAAGACAAAATTTTTTACTTTTGAAATATTTGATAAAATGTAAAATGTTCATGAATATGTTATACTTTGAGCCATAGTCATAAAAAGGCTACAACACAATATTTACTGCAAACAAAAACTGAAGAATATTTCTCCAACAAAAGGTCAATTTTATTAAATTTTTGGAAAATTATTATTTTTTAATTTTAAATATTAAAAAATGAATCACAGAGAATTATTGATTTGCCTAAATGGTCATAATGGTAAAATGTTGGGAACTGCTGCTCTAGATCAATACACAGGAATTGTAGAGCTTCCAGGTTCCCTTATATAAACATTATCCACTCTAACTGTTATGAAATCCTATAAAGTCAATTTGTTTAAAACTTGGATGGTGCTTGGGTTGTCTATTCAAGGTACAATCCAACATTATTTCTATCTATTTCACATCTTCTCCACTATTTATAAACAGTATACAATCATTTACACATATATATTTTGTGAAACAATGTTTGAGTTTACACACTCTGTTTTAATATCCAAGGTATACCATTGGTAGAACTATGTTTCCCTCTTTGATAAGATACATTATTATTTCTTAGCAGTCTTTGATACACATGGTTCTTGTCAGCTTTTTATCAAAGGATTGAAATATTTTATCATAGAACCTGTTCATTGTTTTCTGCAAGTAGTTTCAATTTGTCTGGAATATCTCTTTTTCTCACTTCTATGTGTATCTTGGGTCTGGAGCCATTATTAAATGCTATGTGGTTGTTGTTGTTGCTACTTAGCTCCAGATTGGCTCTGGTAGATCAGAACTATGATCAGACATTCCAGCAATGACCACCCAGCCTTATTCAAATATTTTATCCAGAACAACATGATCCAATGTGTCCTTCCTTTTTACAATAATAGGGTGTGATTCAAGGGATTTTTAGCAGCTATTTCTAGCAGGGAGAAAGAATACATAGAGGCTCCCAAACATAGTCCTTCTTGACTAGAAACACAGAGTGATTGCATCTTCATATGTTAACAGTGATGTTATTGTATTAATTCCTCACATTGATGTGACAAGTAGAGTCAATCCTCATATCTCACAACTATGCAGCATTATACTTTGTGTACATACTTTCAATCATTACCTAATAAAGGTTATCTAAATATATGATCACTGCCTAAATAAAGCAACCCAACCCACAACACCTTGAATTATCTGGTCATTCAAGTCAGCTAAATGACTGGAGCTTTGCTAATTCTATACTGAGTACTCTTGGAGATGTGCTTCAACTCCGATCTGAGGCAGTTAACTGGTGTCTGAAACTATCTGTGCCATTCTTAAATCAAGTTGACTCTATAAACAGTACTCCTGCAAGTAAAACCATCACATATGCTGCCCACTTTGCTTCAAATTCCACTATAAGAAATAACAACAAAAAACCTTTCTCGACTGCCGGTAGAGAATGTGGAATGAAAGCAGAGGCTCTCCATAGTCTACAGGTGTGTCAGTTGTAAAAGTAGATATGTGGGCAACCCAACACTGACACAAGCCAAGAAGTGTCTGAAAGAAGTATGGAATGCCATATGGCAGGTAAACAGGGGCAAACATTTGTGGACAGTTTTGGCATTATACACCAAAGAGGAGGAAGCCCAAACACTAACAATGATAGTATGCAAATATGATGAATATCTCATGCTACCATCCTATATGGAGTGACATGTGACCAAGGTCATAGTATATGACTTATCACCCCATACAAATATCCAGCACATAGGAATGATCCTGGAAGAACATAAAGAGATCATCAACACCAAATCGACCACCCTCCAAAACTAATCAGATCAATGCTGGACTGCTCCCATTCACATGCCTGCTGAGACCGACCTCTCTGCATGCCACTGCAACAATCATCAAAGGAACGCTCATCAACAGACTCAGAGCCTGTCTGGCCCAGACTCTCTGACAAGTCAACATTGCTGCAATCCCCACTAGAAGTTTTCAGTGGGGCCAGAAACCCAATCAATAGTGTTTAGATTGAGTTACCAGGCCAATTCGAAGACATTGCTGTGATGTTGGGAGTGAGAGATTCTTGCAAACATTCTAATCTATGAAACTGCCAGCACTACCTGAATTAAGTAAGGCATCAATACATTGACTAGCCATGTACACACTGACATTATCTTTTTCAAGTACTTTTCCTTGATGTCGCTTTGTTGTAGTGAGGGTTATAAATGCTAATGATGTGCCTCTTTTTTGACTGTCATACTCATAAAAATGTCCAACCTTTTTGCAGCTGTGACAAGTTTCATTCTTTGCTGGACAAATAGAGTGGCCATGGTAGAATCCAGCACAAAAATAGCATCTTCATCTATAGCTTGATTTCTTCATGATGGTAGTGGCATTTTCATCGCTAAAGGAGCTGGACTCTAGTTTTTTCCTGTAGTTCCAGATAGGGAATTGAGGGGAAAGGAAGATTGCTGGTAACATCTGCATTTATTTGAGCAGCTTCCAGAGAAAGAGCTTGGGTGATTGCCTGTGCTAAATTCAATGAAGAGTTCTCGAGGAGTCTTTATTGTATGTGGTCAGAGGAGATATCACATCAGCAGTTATAGCCTAAAATTTACAGTGTCTGGTGAGGCTGCGTAGAACTGCAATATAAGACTCAATGTCTTCACTAGGTTGTTGTTTTTGTGACTGCAATTGGAATCTGCAAAATATTATATTCTGCTGTTTAAGGAAGATGCAATTGGGGGTAGTTATAGAAGTGTTGTAGTTGACACAATCTGCAATATGGCTGAAGATTGTGAGATGAAGTTGTTAAGCAGAGTGAGTCTTTGTTTGTTAGTTGAGTCTGGAAATTCATCAGTAAAATTTAGAAAAGTAGTTTTTCAGTGAGTCCCTCTGCGTGCACCTGATGAAGTCCCATCAAAGTGATGTGGCCAAAGAAATGTTTTGATTGTTATTGTTATATTTCCAAGTTTTAGCTGAATAAATTGTCGTAACGAAAAACAGAAGCTGAGAAGTAATCATTTTATTCATCTAAAACGTTCAGTACGACAAGGAAAAAGAATGAATCTGTATTTAAAGCAAATGGGTGTCAGTCAGTCTTCAACCAAGGCATCCCATAATGCATCTGGACCAGAAGTAGCAATTTGTGACAGGGCATTACAAATGGCAGTATTTAATTAGGAAATATCTTATGTAAAGGGATCTCAAATACCACATGTTGATGCATTATCACACTTAGAATTTATTAATAATATTGGTTTGGATGAATGTGACCATGATGATTCTTCTTGTAGAAACTGATGTTATAAAACATGAAAATATAAAGATGGGGACTACCAATGATAATATATTGTTCGGTGCATTAAAAACAGGATTTTAAATAATTGAAGCAATTGTTCTGTAGTTGAAAGGCCATTTAAGTCATTGAAAAATAAGTTAAGAGTTGAAGATGGTATCTTGTATAATGAAGAATTAATTGTTCCAGCAACCTGTTTGAGAAGATTAATGTTGTAGCAGGTCATTCTCACTTCAGAATTGAACTCTGCACCACTGCTTTAGAAGCTTACTTCCATTCACATAGGCAGTTCGATGTTTGCACCAGTACTCAATGACCATAGGTTTATTACATTGGTTTGGAATAAGAATGAAGACTGCACTGGTATAGGCATGTAATGTGTATGGAGGATGCCAGTTGTAGAAAGAAGTGCTTGAAGTAGATGGAACCTGGGGAAAAGGTAGACCTTGGAAGATATGGGATGAAGTGGTGAAGTCTGATCTCTAGAAGCTGAACCTCACAAAGGATATGACATAGGACCACGTTGATTGGCAACATGCAGTGCTGGAGGAGACCTGCCCACCAATGCAAGCATGGTAGAATGACCATTAGAAAATAGTGGGGTTTATATGGCGGCTGGGATGTATCATTGCACAGTATACTCCTGTTAAGTCTCCATCTACCTACTATTTTCTGATTTATCACCCCTATCCTCTTCACTGCATAGCATTTGTCTTGCCCATCCATCTTCACTCACCCAATATCTTATCACCCTTCCTTAATCCCCCACCACCCTACATCTCTCCTACTACAAAACCTGGGTTTACCCATCCATCTCACCTTGTTCCTATTCACTGTATGGCATTTGTCCTGCTCATCCATCTTTACCCACCCAATATCTTTATCATCCTTCCTTAACACCTCTCTTACCACTCTACATCTCTCCTCCCACAATGCCTGGGTTTGCCCATCCATCTGCACTCAACCCTAATCATTATCACCCTGCCTCTCCTCTCTTATCACTCTACCTCTCTTCTATCATGGAGCCTGGGCTGGCATCGGATGTGTCTATGCTCATCTACCACCCACTATTCATCCGCTCTCCTCACATGCCTCTTAGTTGACATCTGTGCTCCCACCTACCATCACCCATTCATCATGTGACTCTACCCTACCATGAGACAACCATGACATCCATACAACTGCCAATATGTAAACATTACTATCTTTCTCCCATTCCTCCTCCACTACCACCCATTCACCGTTTCCCTGTTCACACCCACTCATACACTTTCTCTCCCACCCTCTCATACATCACCTCCCCCTCTATTCACGCTCTTGGTCATGTTTGCCTTCAAGAACGGAGACTATGTACAGTAGAGAGGACTCCTTAGACTTGCAGGAGACAAGGCATCCCCTTGAGTGTTGGTGCCATGATAAAATACACCCAGTACACTCTATAAAGTGGTTGGCGATCGAATTGAGACAACGTAGGATAGTGGTGTTTTCAGACACGACAACCTCTCTAGTGTTGGTGCCATGATAAAATGCACCCAGTACACTTTGTAAAGTGGTTGGTTATAGAAAGGGCATCCAGCTATAGAAACCAAGCCAAATGAAATGTGCGAGTGAGACATGGTCCCCCGACCCATCTAGGAGAGTGGGACTCTGAATAAGAATTGACTCTGGCTGAAATCACCCATCCAACCGATTCCAGCATGGAAAGCGGACGCAAACAATGATGATGATGTTTCCTGCATTTACTCAGTGACATGGTTTTTTTTCCATCAACATTCAGTCAACTCATCCTTGAACTCAATTTCATCCAATCGTGAACCTTCTTTCTATGTGTGTCCATGCACTTTCCAGTTTCTGATTTATTATAAAAACACTTGAAATTTCCCTCTTAGCTTCTTTTATTTCCTGTTCTATTTTTTCTTTGATTCTTTTCTTCCATTCTGATCTTTTAACCTTTTTTATTGTCTATATGTCCATTTTGTCTGCCCATTTCCTCAATTCATTGATCCAGTTGACTTTTCATCTGTTCTATTAAGATTTTTCTGGCTATTCTTTTCTCTTCTGAGTTGATCAGTTCATACACCCACAAACATTTTATAAATGATTGTGTGGGAGTGAGGCCATGTGCCAGTCTCACTTATCAGCCCATAATATGGTGTTCCCTTCTTCTGCTCATATACAATCAACATCATTTGGTATTGGGCTTTGCTTAACAACTCCAGTTCATGTTTTGTGATGTTTGTCCATACCTCTGTATTTGCCAATATTGATGGTTTTATTGTTGCTTCTACCAATAATGCTCCCCTACCAGTCAGTAACTTTCTTCTTTCTTTACTTCTATTGTCATGCATTTTATTTTATCTGTTCTTCCTTTATTCCATTCTGTTCTTTTTTAGTGTTTCCTTCTGTGTCTATTATTTCACTTAGTTCTTTTACTGTATTCCAAGAATGCATTTCTATTTATTCTTTGTTCTTTCTTTATATCTTTTGCTATTTTTTTTAGCTATAGCTGGTTTTTTTTGTTATTAATTATGTGTTGTATATATTTTCTTCTTAGCTGGTTTATTTCCTTTCCTCTACTTTCATTAAGTTTCCCTTCCCTTCTTTCCTTAGCTGTTTTCTTTTTCCTTTTAATTTTTTGATTTTTTTTACTTGTTCCTGTCTTTTTCCTTTTTCTTTTGAAGATTTTTCTTGCTATTTCAATTAATTGCCTATTACATTTGGTATAGTCTTCTTGTACATTTGTATCTTTTTAAGGATGTCAATGTAGATTTGGGATGAGGGCAATGAGGAGTCAGGCTTGGAGACCCCCACCAGTCCCAAGATCTTCACCAGCGCACTGCAAGAAATATTCAAGAAAATAGATTTGAAGCAAGGTAGAATAATGACAGATAGAGAGTCCTTAACTCTTAACATCCTGTTAATAATTTCCTAAGTCCAGTAATCACTCAGTAGAAAATGCCTAAAAATGGGTTTCTGCAGCTTATATATTATGAAATTTACAGGTAAGAAACACAGGTGCTTGTGGTGTTTACACACAAATATAATTCACTTTCACCATATATATATATACATAGCTTGATGATTCATTCAAATTTGATGATGCAGTCCCATGTGGAACCGTGTCCTACAGGACATTAAGAGTTAACAGACCTAAGGTTTGCAGATGACATAGCAATCACCACAAATACAGTTACGGAATTAGGATAACTAAACCAAATAAATAAGGCAAGTAAAAAAGTGGGGTTGAACATACACACGGGAAAGACCAAGTATATGACAAACTGTAAGGCACATGAAGGGATAAGGATGGAAAACACAGTAATAGAGAAAGTAGATAATTAAATACCTAGGTCAGATACAGAAGAAGAGTTGAGAACAAGACCAGCAGGATGGAATTTTTTCAGAAGGTACAGTATATTTTGCGACAAAAATTTACCCTTATCATTAAAACGGAAAGTGTTCAACCAATGTGTGTTGCCAACAATATGGGAGCGAAACATGGAAGGTGAACCAGAGGCTGATAAAGAAAATCAGAACAATGCAATATACCATGGAAAGTAGAATGTTGAATATTATTATGATGAAAGATAGAATTAGATGTGTAAAGAATGAAGACAGGGGTTAGAGATATACTTCAAGAAATGGCAAAAAACAAAGTGGAGATGGGCAGGTCATTTAGCCAGAACAGAGGACAACAGATGAATGAAAAGAATCACAGAAAGGATTCCATGAGAGGGATTGAAAAGGAGATGGAGGGACGACATTGAGGACACATGAGGGCAATAAGGGGAGGTACAAGACTAGTTTGGACCAGAATGACAATGGACAGGAAGAGGTGGAAGAGGGATATGCCCAGCAGTGGACTGCTATATCCTAAGAGAAAGAAAACATGTTCCTTATCTTCCATTCTTTCATTTGAGATTGATTAATTTCTTTCTGGGATGATTTTCTCTTTGATTTCATTTTTTGTTTTAGTATTTTCCTTTTTTTTTTCATTCTTACTTTAGTTATTTCTTCTCTTTCTCTTTCTTCTTTCTCAATTTCCTTTTGTTCCAAGAGTTGATTTAATGTCATTAATGTTTGATTGTGCTCATTCGTTATTTCATTATCTTTTCTCACATTGTTCATTTCTTTTAAAACTTCCTCCTTTGTTTGTTTCTTCATCTTTATCTCTTATTTCCTTTCCCAATATTTTATTACTTTCTTTTCTTTTGAATTTTTTCTTCCATTTTATCAGTTTCTTGTAATTATTTTTCCAACAGATATATTTGCCTTCCTTCCATATTTTTCCTTGTTTGTTCAATATTCTTCATTATCTTCAATTTTCTGTTTGTTTCGTTATTGGCTTGAAAGGGAAAAAAACCACAAAAACAAAGATGATCACATCCCGGGGTTGCCAGATTGGGCTACAAGTAGCATATTACGCTACTTTCAGGACTGCACATTACTATTTTTTTAAATTTGGGCTACTTGCTACTTTTGAGGCTACATAAAAATTCTTTTGGGCTACAATCTGCTATTTTTCTAATTCATATTAAGGATATTTTTGACCAATCAGTAAAATTTATAGACAAATTAAATTAAATCTGCTTTAGATATTCTTAAAAACTTTGTTTTGTCTATTTCCACCACAAGACATTAATTTGTTTCAGTATTGAATCCGCTGATAACAATCGGTTTGCTCTGGACCTAATGTCAACACACATCCCTCATGAATATGCATCAGTCTGTAATTGTTCTGCTTCTGTCCAATTTGTATTCCTTAGCAATTTTCACTGCATCAGTATCAGTGCTTCAAAAATATATCATATCAAGCAACTGCTTCAATAGAAAGTGGCTTTTAAGGGAAAAAAGAATATATTTTTACTGAAACCAATTTACGACATGCATGACATTGCCAACGATATTCATTCACACATTAGCATATTTTGTCAATTTGAAATTAGCTTGACACAACTCACAAACCATTTCATGTGTGCAAAATATCGGGTGTCTCTTCAGAAACCATACGGTGGGTATATTCTTCAGCATTCAATATGTCGTATGGTGTATAAATAGGCTCAGTTGTTATACAAAATTATCCTGCTAGTAGTTGGGCCATGTTTTGCAGTATTTCTTCTGGCTCTTTACATTCTGAGTTCAAATCCTGTCAAGGCCAACTTGCCTTTCATTCTTCTGGGGTCACTAAAATAAAGTAGCAGTGAAATACTTGGATCGATTTAATCGACTAACCCCCTCCCCTCAAATTTCTGGCCCTGTGCCTATCTTAGAAACAATTATTTACTATTGTGTAGAAACAGGGTTAGATAAATTTTTAAGTTGAATCAACCTTTGTGGGGTCAGATACTTGTAGTAGTAAACAGACACAACAATGATGAATAGCAGTTGGCAGAGTTAACTGAGAACTAGTGGTCCTAGACAAACTGAAAGATAATGATCTGCCAAACTGATAGCTAAAGGTCGGTGGGGGAAAACGACCAGCAAAAGTGACTGGTAATAAATTACTGATGGAAAGTCTCCAGGTCAAGTGTATACGACTTTTGAGCAAGTGGAAATGGTATGGTATAAAATTTATATTCCATCTTAAATAATATAAAAATGAGCAAAAAACAATAACATCAACAAAAACAACAACAATAACAACACAAAAGGTAATTAATTGCACACCAAAATATCCCCTATGATAAACCAGCAGGCCACACCACGATTTTTCCATGATGCCAAACAAACTGATACTTGCTACAGCTTAACAGGGAAAGTAGAAGAATCACCAAAGTTTGAATAAGCTAAATTCTTTTTAAATAATTCTCAATTATACTAAAATTTTACTAATTTTGCTACTACCACCGAGATCTGCACCCGCGGTTGGCTTCACCTGGTCAAAGTACGATAAAAAGTTTCAAAATCCTGGCTAACTGATCCACAATTTTCAAATTTCGTGAGAGAAATAAAA
>JAOPJM010527175.1:0-10335 GCA_027124095.1 Muusoctopus leioderma
TATAAGGTGAAAGTGAACTATTTTCGTGTGAAAACACCTCAAGCACATGTGTTTCTTACTGGTACGTATCATAATATATAAACTGCAAAACAAATAATATATATATTTTTTTATTCATTTACTGCTGACTTAGAAACTATCCAACAGTATGGTAAGAGTTAAAGAAAAATGTGTAGCTTAAGGTACATTAACTACGAAAAGGTTTGTGTGGTTACAGTTAACAATCCTTTGCTGATAGATCAGCTTGATCGGAGCTCACATGGAGATTTATAAAAATGACTTCAACAACGACGATATATTTCTACATAGGATTTGAACTCAAGATCTTTCTCTCATCTACTTGTCCAATACCATATGGTGTATGTCATTTCAATTCTAATGAACACATTATAGTATCCTTAGCTATATATAGAGAGAGAGGCTCTTATTGTTGTTCATAAATTTTGACCGACATCATATGACATCTTACTGCTAATTTATTTTCATTGCAACTGATAAATGATCTGTCTATAATATATGTAAAATAATGTTTCCTCGGAGAAATCCAATTTGTTCTGCTGCATAACTTCATATTGTGAAACTCATTTATCACAAGATATTATGACAAGAGTATGAAAGCTGGTTGAGTTTGTCATGTTGATTTCTTTGTAGCCGAGGCATGCCTCTATGAGGTTATTAAGCGTTCTAGACATATCAGCCAAATCTCATTGGATACTGTAGCCCTAGGGACACATTGCATAACATAGTCCCAGTTAAGCAAAAAGACGGGATGTTCAAGACTGGAATGTCTTTGATCATAGGTTTGCTTGACTGGGAGTGAACTCTGGCAAACAACATCACAACGTATGTATCATAGATCTGCTTTAATATGGCTTCACAATGACATCAACAACACAAGACAACAAGGGAGCCTTCATGTGGTCACTCGCCTTCCCAGAAATAGCAACCAAATCTTCCTCATATTACATGTCACCATTTAAAAAAGTGGAAGAACTCATTGAATCATGTAGTCTTAGATATACTGAGCCTGATAAAAGAAAAGATCAGATGGTCATGGCTGGAATGCCTTTGATCATATTTGTCCTGTGCTAAACAACCACATTTCCAGGTAACCTTCCCCCCTCATTGTCGGGTTCATTTCTCTTGTCTGTATTCTCTGTTTAGAATAGATACACCATATCTCTGTATGGCACAATAAGCCACTAAGAGAGTTGGCATCAAGTAGGGCACCTAATTTTAAAATATTGCCTAAAAAATGACCCCATCCTATCATGTGACCCACGAAGTTAACCTTTGCTTTAGCCGGGAAAATGACCTTAAAATACTTGAGAGAAAATTGTCACTATTTAACATATGTGCCTGTTTCAATGATAGTACATTAGTTGTTTATTAATGTTTCAAAGGTCTCCAGTACCGTTTGTTTGTTGATATAGACATCTATCTACACGTTATGTAGAGTATCTTTCAGCCTCAGTGAATTTAGTGTCCTGGTCATAGTTTTTGTTTCTATTTCATTCTCAATGTTCGCAGTCTAAGCTCTTATAATGCTAATTTATAAAAACTGTAAACTAGTGACGGTGAGCATCCATAACCATGAGAGCGAAGATAAAATCTGAAGTGGTGTTGTTGTTGTTATTATTTAACTCCAGTTAAGCCTTGATCAAGCAGGCTATTTTTACTGCTTAGTCTAGAGGGAAGGCAGTGCATATCACCCTTTATTAAGGGCCTTCAAGAAAGATTGGATGGAAGGCGGAAATTAACTTCAGACACCAGAGACCTGGCCCGGATGCTTGGAACAGAGTCAACTCCGAGAAAATCACCCAAGGGCCAGATGGTGGTGTTAAACCGGGTGACAGATTAAGTCTACCACCCAAGTAGGCTATAGCGAGATTTGAACATCAGAACGCAAAGAGCCGGAATAAATACCATGAGGCATCTCATCGGACGCTCTAAAGATTCCGCCAGTCCGCTGCCCAATACCGGTACTTTATTTCATCTACTCCGAAAGGATGAGATACAAAGGTGACCTTGGTGGGATTTGCGTTGACCTTCGCGGCTTTCCAGCTATAACCATCTCATCTTTTTTTCAGAGTCTATGTATGACCACGTTAAACAATGTGTTCTCCAATTCTTTAAATAAAAAAATAGTAGGGTATGATTTGAGGGATATTTGACTGCTATTCCTAGCAGAATATTGAATACTGGAGGTGGCGAATTGGCAGAGTCTTTAGAGCACGAGATGGAATAACTTGGGCTATCTGTTCTGTTACTCTGTACTAGTTCAAATCCCACCAAGGTCAACTTTGCCTTTCACCCTTCCGGGGTTTGGTGAATGTAGATACTTCTCCCTCTCTTTCTTTCTCACTCTCTCTCTCTCTATGTCTCGCTCTCCTCAGAGGCGTAACAAGAGAGGGCGAGTGGGAATACTGTCGACCCCATGTGCAGACGTGAAGGGGCACACCATTTTCGCTGGTCCATCAAATATGTTGCTAAGGTGGTGCGCCAAACGTTTATTTATCCCCGGGTGCTGAGAGAACCCTTGCTATGGTACTTTCGATCTCTCCCTCTCACTCTCTCGATCTCTCAATCTCTCTCGATCTCTCGGACTCAACTGTGCTGTGAGAATGAGTGTAGGAGAAGACTCACAGTATCCATTTCTCCAGAAATGGGGAAGGGCTGAGCAAGGAACTAGCAACCTCTTCTCATAGAATAACTGATATGTTCTACTAGCACCGTTCAAAGATGGACGAATGTGTAGTACAGCACGGAATAGTAATAAAGAAACAAGACATGTTTGCCAAGGAGGTCGAGTGACCCCGTAGAGACTCTAAATCAGAAATGTTTTATATTATGCCATAAGGTGAATTGGAAGTATGTTTCAGGAAGCAATCTTTTGTTGAAATTTTAGTATCTACTTCCTGTCATGGCCATAAGAACAAACACCTCTTCAATACCTATCATTAATATATGCAAACAAGTACATTTGACTTTGTATTTTTGACCCCATATTCAACTATATTATCTTGTTAGAATAAAGTTGATCCAGTTCGTCAATTTCAGCTGTTTGTTATTTGATTTATATATTGACTGCTTGTCAGATGTATGTGTTTCATATAATGAAGTCATTTGCATAACACAACTTCTTTATTTTTAGTGATCTGTTCATTAACTCGCGACTGATTGAAATATTGACTGTTTGTCAGACGGTTTGTGTTTCAGATAATGAAGTCATTTGCATAACACCAACTTCTTCAATTTTAGTGATCTGTTCAATAATGATTAAAATATTCTGGCCGACGACTTTTGATGTGACCAATGCAAATATTTGTTATTATCATAATGTTTCTCTCATGTAAATAGAACGTGGGTTTATTGTTGTCGTTCGTTAACTCCATTTCAGCCGTGATTGAGCAGACCTAAGATTACAGGGATTCTTGCCATAACCAATATCGTTATTTCTGTCATAGCATAAGTAGAACTACATTATCTAATGTATTATTTGGCAGTGAATTGACAGAGTCATTAGAGCGTCGGATAAAATCCCTTGCGATATTCTTTCCGGATCACTGCACTTCGAGTTCAAATCCCGCTGAGGTCAACTTTGCCTTTCTTCGTTCCGAGTGAGATAGATAAAGAACTAGTATAGGGCAGTGGACTGGCAGAATTGTTATAGCTTCGGACAAGTTGCCTTGTGGTATGTGTTCCGGTTCTTTGTATTCTGAGTTCAAATCTAATGGTGACTTAGTTGGGTGGTAGACATAATCCATCGTCCACTTTGACGCCACCACCTGAACCTTGGGTGCCTTTTGCGGGGTCGACTCTGTTTCAAGCATTCAGACCAGATCTCTGGTCTGAGGATACCTACCTCCTTCCCACCAGTCTCGGAGCCCCCTAAAATGGGTGATAGGCACTGCCTTTACTGCAGACTAAGCAGTAAAAAGTATTCCTCTATTATGTAAGACAATGGCGTGTGATGTAAGGGAAGTGTGACTACTATTTCTAGCAGGTCAAGCAATCATGTAAAAGGCTTCTTCATTGGCTCATAGGACCTGGATTTTCAGAGCAGCTAGGTATTAAATACATAAGTCAATGTATGCAGCAGCTAGCAAAGATGACTACACTAGTGGAGTTATATGAAGCAAATGGATGATGCGTGCTGGGGAGTGAAACTGATGTGTATTGACTGTCAGTAGATGGAGTCCATACAAGAAAAAATCCAAAGAAGACATGGAAAGAAGTGACGAGGTCAGAACGCAGGATGCTTAAATAACTAAGCTGAGTGGGATTATACTGTACAGTATAACCCATCAACGTGTAAGCCTCTATGTATTTCTGGTTTAACATGCCAAACAGGGCTGTTTTTGTTATTTTATACGAAGGAACTCTGTTAGACGTCCGCGTTCTTTTCCTTCTCTGTGTCTTTTGCCGTCATACACCTGTTGTGACTCGTCCTCTGGACATATCCAAACGTATTCCATTTCAACGATTTTACGTACTTGACAATGTCATTCAGTTTTGTTTCTTTTCGGATTCACATCGTTGTTGTATGGTCCTACAACGTTATTCCAATCTAATACGCCTCTGAGTATGTTTTGTTATTCTTAGATTGGTTGTTAGGTCTTTTGTCAGGTTCCATGTTTCTGCAACGTAAGAATTAGTTGGCATGTTGCTATGGGCCTTACAATAACTGCTGGTGAATACATTACTTTGATTGGTTGTTTTAGACACGTGATCTCTGCTAAGTTGTTCTCCGCTACGTCTGCTTACTGGGAAAGAATTGCGCTAGTGGTTCTTTAATCTTCTACATTTTCTCATTCTATTATGCTGTCATAACCTATTTAAACGTGGTTTATAGTTATTAACAGATACACTTTCTTTATTCATCCATATCTGATCGGTAGCATTGTGAGCACATTGGTACAATGGGAACATGTGTTATTTGGGGATTTATTTGCCTCATATAGATTCAAATGTTCACTAACAGGTATTTGCATGGTACTGGAGCATCGTTTTTGTTGACGATGAACAGTCATTCTATCCCTTAAAGTTAATCCTGTTTGTCCAATGTAATTTTCATTACATCCATTTATTTTCTTTAATAACATAAATAACATTTTTTTGGCGCAGGCATGGCTGTGTGGTTAAGGAGTTCGCTTCGCAACCACGTGGTTTCGGGTTAAGTCCCACTGTGTGGCACCTTGGGCAATTGTCTTGTACTATAACCTCGGGCCGACCAATGCCTTGTGAGTGAATTTGGTAGACGGAAACTGCAGAATCCCGTCGTATATATACACATATATATATATATATATATATTTTGTCCACATTCTACGCAACTCATATTTATTTTAATATTTGGCGTGTGTGCATTTTGGCTATTCCAGTAGTATCACCCGTAACACTGAAACTACCATGCCATTATGTGGGTGACTGAAGAGAGACGTGTTTGTGCCCAATTTGATTTTGCTATATATATATATATATATATATATATACATGTATATATGTGTGTATGTGTTTGTGTGTTTGTGTTTGTCTTCGTATATGTCTGTTTACCTCCCGTAAAATAGCGGTTCGACAATAGAGACCGATATAATAAGTACTGGGGTCGATATGATCGAACTACAAGGCGGTGCCCCAGCATGGCCGTTGTCAAATGACTGAAACAAGTTAAATAGTAAAAGAGTAAGTGAAATAATTATTTACGGTAAATATCTGTCCTGATTTAAATTCATACGTGTTACCTTGAGTAAGATCAACACATATTCCGCAGTTAGGACGACCACACATTTTGACTGTTATAGTTGTAATATTAATGGGTAATTTTGCGCAGGTTATTAATTTCTTTAGGGACTTTGGATGACGATACATCGGTCTGGGATTGGGAGAGCTAAAGAAGATCCTGTAAATATCTAACAACTAACTGTCTCAAAAACATATCTTCGCAACCCCTCCTTCCATTGCATTATTTCACAAAGATTAGCAGATATGTAGCTCTTTAAGCATTTACTTCGCTGTTTACCGAGACCTGTTTATTTTTCAAATAAAAAGAAGAAATGATTTCACCCTGTGAATGGATGGGTTATAATACCTATGGACAGGGTTATCAGATATGTCAAGTTTTGAACATTGCGTCCGTTTTTAGCCCTGTGTGTCTGATTAAATTTTAAATCAATCGGACATCCACAATTGTCCAAATTATGTCCAATTTCAGGCCCCACGTAAACATCGGTTGTATTTCCGAAACAAAAATCCCTGTATACAACCATCCTTCAGAAAACTATATAATTTATGTTCATTAATTATATTTAATTATTAATATTCGTTTTGTCTAAAAGTAGAGACATAGAAAAAGTCGTTACATTTGAATTACAATATAATCTATGATTTTATTTCTGGGTTCCATTATTATCAACATAACCAGAATTTTCATGGAAAATGCCCTCATTGTTTAAGTGACAAAAATAGTAATAACTCGGGCATTTAATTTCTTTTCAGATTTTCAATTTCTAAACGATGTATTGTTTATTTGTTTTCGTTTATTTTTTAATAGTGATTTTTGTAAACGAAAGTATTCTTTTATGAATGAAGAGTGTGATTGACCGTTAACAAATCTTGAGTCCGGATGAATGATTCATGAAACATCGTGATCTTATTAACTATCAACAATCACTGCTACCATGTACAATAAAGTGCAACGGTATTACTATAGCTACAGAAATCTTTAAGTTGACCTAATTAAAGAACAGAATTCAATCAACGTCAGCTGCTACAACTTTGTATTAAAAAAAAACAACATATTATTAGTTCTTTTTAGTAATTTTAGGTGCTCTGCAATCGTGCTTTTGGCATAGGATACACTCATATGTAGGCTATTATTACCGCTGCCATTAATATAGGGAAGTGTATTTGTAATGTAAATTTGGGGGGTATTTTCATAAATAAACTAATCTAACATTAACTAATGTAACTTAACCTATCATTATGATAGTTTAGGTTTGGTAAGATTACATTAGTTTATTTATTTATGAAAATATGCAAAATATGCATTCTCGATAATGTCACTCGTTAGGCTTCGTTTCAGTAAGCTTTTTTTTAACGAAATTAAAGATCTTTTAACATTTTTATTGCTATTAATATAGATAAAGGAATTTATATATTTACTAAATTAAAGCCAAAAGTTCAATGCACATTAATGTGAAAGTTTTATTTTGTAAAATAAAAAATTACATTTTTCTTAGTTTGTGTTTTATATATTGACATTATATTGATGCTAACATCTTACATTTGCGGCCTAATTGAGTTGAAACACGATGTGAAGAGCTTTTTTAAGGTCTATAATATTTATTTCATTTTTAATGAATTCTGTATTAATTAGGTAAGAAATAATTTCTCTACCTGTAGTAAAAAGGGCGTCTCCTATGGAAAGCGTTTACCTAATAATGGCCCCTCATAATGTGAGAGTGGAATACTAATGATAGCAGACAGTATAACAAGGTGTGTGTGAGTCATTACAAGAGGAAGGAGAATACTAATGTAGCACGTAAGTATTGTAACTGTAAATATCTGCTTGAGCTGATCATGTGAATATGCATTTTAAATCTAATGTGCTTGTGTGTGAAGTATTTTTCCTATAAAACATCAAAAGTGTGAAAACATCTTTTGAGGGTATATTCCTGTTGTATCAACAACTAATGAAAGTCTGAGTAATGTAATTGAAAATTGTTTTACAACGAGCAAGATTGATATAAATAATTGCACAGATTTGGGACAGATGTGGCAAATAATGCTGGTAAGCAACATAATTCAGTGTTTTCGATATTCAGAAATATTAACCTAAATATCACATTTGTAAAATGTACATGCTACAGTTTGGCTTTTTGCTGCCAAAAGGCGTTTACTTACTTGCCTTCTCATTTAACTTGCCTTCTCATTTAACTTCTCAGCATTAGCACCTTTCGTTGAGATGAGTACAAGAATATTTATTCAGCAATGAATGATGGAAATTCGTGTTACCAAACATTTGGCAGCCTAAGCACGACTCATTGGTTGGTCAGCTGGTAAAAGTATACAGATAATTAATTCTTCCACAAAGGGAAGATCTCAAGGCAAACTTCGTGTCAGTTTTTAAACTCTAAATGGTATACTTCTTGACGAAACCAATAAACTATTTCGTTATTTTGCTTGCCCTATTATCTTGAATTTTGAGTCTGTAAATGTTGCTTTACAAACTTCAAATCCCAACCTTAACACCTTATTTGGAGACCTTGAGGAGTTAAAGAACGTTGTACTACAAAAGGTATTCAGAGATTTCCGGGGACAAAATGTTTATGGGACCGTTTTCGTGTTGCTAAACTCTGAGAAAAAGTTTAAATATAAACTAAAATCAGCACGTTAAGCATATGCATAAATGGGGAGTGTTGAAACGACGCTGCCTTGATGTTTTGATTGAAATTATGAGGCAGGTTGATCAAAGGATTCATAATAAATATGAATTTATCGAAATGAAGTATGTAAAATACTACGATCCAAATATTCTTTCTCTCACTAGACCAAAATTCAAAAGATCTACATCGATCATTTAATAAAGCAAGGAAACATTTGACACAATAATTGTTACGAACCTGTATGAATGAATTTTGATGAGTCTTAATTAGCTAATAGAACTTCTAACACAAACAGATCCCAAAAGATTGAAGTAGTTTTCCAAACTCTTTAGGGCTAAGGTTACACTTAAGAATGCAGTCACAATTTAATAGGTTAGGTCTTGGCCTATATCGGCATAAAGCAATGGGTAGTACACCTCAGTGTTCGATTGAATTATAACATAGCCTTCCATATTAGACAGTACTAACTGTCTTGCAGTCATACATTAATAAAATAAGACAATGGGAAAGTGTCATTTTATTTTAACAGGAAACAGCTATATTCTTATGCGTATGTGTATGTTGTGTTGTTATATAAGTGCAATAGTGTCAGCCAAATGTAATCTTAAAGTGATTTCACTTAGACCTCTGAATTCTGGTTGTTGATTTTAATTCACATTCACATTGTAACTAGGAAGTTCAACATTTCCTTATATAACATATATTTACTATGTCTTACAGGTTCAATTTTGACAATTTTATTTTTAAACGACCCATTTAGAATATATTCTACGAATTCAGGATGGCAGAAACGACAGGAAAAGATAAAAGAGCGGTAAGCCATAAAAATGGACAATAGACACGCTAACTCTTCAAAGGTAGAAGGCGCTGATGTAATAACAATTGAACCTAAGAAAGATATGCTAATAGAAAATATAAACATAGTCTTCATGTGCAAAATCCTCAATCACTTGAGGCAAAAACAAATTCATTGTTCCGACATAAACAAATTTGAAAAAAGGCAACAGTTTGATTGTTCTAACAGGAGCAACGTTAAACCTTAAGTAAAATCTTGACCTTGACATTGGATGAATTAAATTTGATTTCCTTCTCCAGCAGAAATATAAAACTATGTTACCATTACTTAATCAATTCCCAAAGGATATAAACAATCAAACTTTTCCAGAAAGTGCTTCGAAATTTCGGAGCACTAATAGAGAACTACACAAGAGAGACAGGGTTGTTTGGAAGCAAAAGAAAGAAGAGTTATATTGTTCACCATGTCGACTTTTCTGGCACACCACTAGAACTTCAACCTCATAGTCCGCATTAGCCTGATCTGAAGGATTAACAGCTACGCAATGAATTACATAATGTATACTTATTTAGAACACAGCGTAAATCAGAAAATATGAAACGATATAATGCAGATATATCTATGGATTTTATAAAACCTTTGCTGTAGAAATTGAAAACACTGTAGAATCAATCGAACGTTTTTCCTATGTAAACAGAAATATAATTGGGAATCCTATTACAGATCTGTTTCTGGACTAACTGGCTGCTCCTCAACGGAAACAAACACTGGTGTTTCGTCCATTAAGAGAACTTTAAGCTAAATAGCAATATATCAGTCGATATTAGGATATAGCCATAAAGGCCAGCCTAATTTGAATGATATGTTCACACACACACACACACACACATGGTGCTATTGAGTTAGACATGGCCTGGGCCAATACTGGCCGAAACATATCTAAGTGTATCTAAGTTTATATATATATATATATATATATGCCAGCCGCCGACATCTTTGCGTGGTTGTCTGCCCCTGCCTTTTCACACGCTGGCTCCCTCGTGTGTTGGTTGGGCTCTCGCCAAATTCCTGGATTCACGCGGTGGTCATGGTTGGATTCTCATTAAAGACTCCCGCTGACGAAGGCAGATTCCGGGTGATTGCTTACTGCAA
>JAOPJM010527203.1:0-10334 GCA_027124095.1 Muusoctopus leioderma
TGTATGTATGTATGTATGTATGTATGTATGTATGTATGTATGTATGTATGTATGTATGTACGTATGTATGTATGTGTATATGTAAATTTGATGTGTCGGCACTTTTTGTGTTCCAATTTTTTTCTTCTTTCTTTTCAGCAGATCAGAACTTGGTTTACTTGACACCACAAACAGACAGCGGACCTTTCGCGCGTCTGTGGCAATGAAATAACCGATACTTCCATAGTTTCGTAGTATGGAAGTTGTAGTATAGGCAGGAGCAGTCGTATTTCTCTGGTTGCCCATGCAGCTGCGTTCCCCGTTGGAGTGCCGTGTCTGGGAAGTGGGAATCCTGGTTTTGCGTGCTAGTATAGAATTTCGTCATCGTGAGAGCATATGAGAGACACGACATCTTAAAAGGAGAAAGGAAGGGAACACAAAGGGTGGTCATACTCGATCAACGAGTGAACAACCATTATATAAACGTGGGGATGGAACAAAAACGTAAAACAGTATATTAAGAAACGTTAAAAATTTCCACAAATGCAAGTAAATTACACAAATAATTCAATAAATATATAAATATAAATATATATAAATTAGAATAAAATAACAAATAAGGGCAACACACCCACATAGAGGTGAGATGCCGCCACCTAGGTAAGATCAGGGCACCCTACAAACTCAACCACTTTACGCTGTTGGTACTGGAAACTGATACTTCTGAAAATGTCCGTGAGGCCTCTTGGTCCCAGCCGAGCCATGAAGAGCCCTACACCCTCTGGGGACAGATCCTTCAAGCGTTGATAGACGACCAGTGTGGTCTTTATCAAAAGTCTGTCGTCTATGGGTGCCTGATACTGTTCCCCGTCTTACCCTCAGTTAGCATGTTAACTAGTTCATTTTCTTCCAGTTTTAACATTAAAACGAGCATGCCATCGTTCCCCTTTCAAATGATCATAAAGTTTATGGGCTCCTCTTTTTGCGTTTCTCTTGTCTTCGGCCTGGATTTGTTCTTTCTTTCTTTTCTGTTTCTTTTATTTTTTCGCTGTCCTCGACAGCTTGTCACACCTCTCCAGTCTTCATTTCCTCCCCATCGTCTTGTGACAATGGTGTGGCATTGCTGGTCGTGGCCTATGGCCGGCTCTATGCTCAGGGAGGTGGCTCCTCACCCTTTTAGAGCTCTACCCCTTCGTCGTCCTCTGGTACCTGTGGCTCTGAGGACGAGGCGATTTCTTCTGTTCTTGCTATCTTCGGAATGCAGCTGGTAGTGCAGCTATTGTCCACTAGCTTCTTTCCTCCTCTGCTTCTCCTCCCCCTCTGGGAAGAAAGTCCTAATATAGCTCATACTCACATGCGTATAGGAGTTGGGATTTCTACTCTGCGCCAACAGTCTGGTTGACTTCTTCTCTGCACTAACAACAGAGTACAAGTCCTGGATAGCCTTGTGGTTTCTAGGGGTCATCAAGACCTGCATGCCCATGCAGGCCCCACCCAATCACATGTCGTTGCATGTTACCTCTGCGCTCATCATCTGCCTGTACTGTGATACAAAGGTGACGATAAGCCAAGGGTCAACGTCCATACCAATGTCCCTGGCCGTGATACTTGTATTTCGTTTCCCCATATATTGCAGCACCAGTCTGTGGGCAAGTGTGTGATGTACTAGTTCCACTTGTTTCCTAGCCTCGTCCTCAGTTTTAATTCCATATGACCTGTCCCCGTTGTTAGAGTATACATCATGACACATATCTGACAGGGCTTCCAATAACTGCTCCTTTGGAGGAGTATGGAAGCCCCCTGCGTTGCTGTTGTTGTTGCTTTTATTTTTAAAACTTATGTTTTCGCCACTTGTGCTTGTTAAAATCAGAATGTCTGCGTTCACAAAGGTGTCTGTCTGTGTAATTGTTATTTTTTCTGTTTCTCATATTTTTAATCTGTATTTTTGTTCACAAAATATACAAAACGTTTTCGAAATTCCTGCGGTGCGTATCCATTGCTACCACATTTTTGGCTAGCAACTTTTCCCCGCTCCCGCAGAGGAAGCCATATTAAATCATGAGTAAACAATGTTTACAAAAATATATTATATAAAAAATGTCCATGGATAAACCTTATTTTTCCACCCCAAATATTTTAAAGTCCTTTGCTAACAAAAAGAGATAAAAAAAACAAACTTCTTTTCCATCAAATTAAACGTAGTAAATCCAATTCTTCCCCGGAGCTGTATTACAAACCAACGTTCACCGCAAACAACAACAACAAAAACATCACTATATACTGTCCAAAATCACTACTTTTTGTTATAAGACTAACACGTTGATTACTACTCACAACAGAGAAACTCCTACGGAGTCACTCGACCTCTTAGAAATAGCAGCCAATTCTCCAACAAATCACACCTTACCATCCTGAAAAAGTGAAGGAACCATTGAATAATGTATTCCCCAATTCATTATATCTGAATAAAAGCCGGGATGGTAAGTGTTGGAACTCTTTTGATGATAAGTCAGCTCGATCAGACCTAGGGGTAATCTCTGACCTTCACCCCCTCACTCACCAAATCACCCCTCACTCACCACATCACCCCTCACTCACCACATCACCCCTCACTCACCACATCACCCCTCACTCACCAAATCACCCCTCACTCACCACATCACCCCTCTATAAATTAAGAATTTTCTATGATTCTCTCTGATTGAAATAATATTAAACTAGAGTGTTACACTCGTAACATGAAGGGTAAGTTTGGGAATATATTTTTGCCACTGTAGGTAATATCAAGTAATGCTACATAGGTACAATAATTATAATTTTACTTTTTCAAATTTCACTGTGCTTATACAAAATAATGAATTGAAGACAATTTTCAATTATAAATACTTATTAAATTTAAATTAAATTAAATAAAACAAATTTCTGAATTGTATATTTGCAATAAATGTTATCAATAACAATAATATTGTTTAATTATCAATTAATTACAGGTGTAACATTATTTGATATTAGATGCGACGATGTAGGCAAGCAGAATTCAATGCACTAAACAGAAAATTCCAAGAAACGCCTGTGTTGGATTTCTATTCACGGCATATATATTATCTTACCTGCATTTATTACTTCATTGATCTCATAGTTAGATAGAAGGCTATAAATGTATATGGGAGAGGAATAAGATTGTGTAGCGTTTATGCTTTTTCTCTTCTGTGAAGGGGACATTGGTGGTGTAACCAGGTCAGGTGGGCCAAATGGCACGGGCCTACGATTTTGAGTGGGGCCCACTTTCCCTGTTAGAGGCAAAGGAAGGACCCTTTGGTAAAAATTACCCTTTTTATAAATTGTTTTATTCTGTTCTGTTACTTGTAAGTATATTATGTACACTACATGTACATGTATATATCTGTAACCCATGCATTAATCATACGTATTTTAGCACTGATTACTAAAATACTTGATGAACAATTTGCAATGGGGTCTACATTTCACATCTGATCTGGGCTTATTACCAGCTTTTGCACGGTGTAAGTGGAGAGAATTAACATCGATTAGGAATCGAAATCGTTATCGCAGAATGTGCTTTACATCTTACTCCACGGAGCTCAAATATATATATATATTTCTATTTGTTTTGCTGGCATACATTATGCCAAAGAAAAAATATCGGGACGGACACAGCTAGAACGCCTTTGATCATAGGTCTGCTCAATCCATGTTGATTTGGATCTAAACACCACCACCACCACCACATACATCCATATATACACATAAAGACACATGCATACGTCTGAATACCTTAACCACTACCACATACGTCTAGACACACGTATATATAGACACATATATACATACGTGCATACATAAATAGACACACAGACATACATATTGGAACACATACCTAAGTATATACATGCATTCATACACACGTACGTACATTCAAACATACATGTACGTACGTACATGCATACCATCATACATACATACGTAGAAAAACACATACACACATCCATACCTACATGCATACACACACATCCATCCATGCACACACGCGCGCGTGCACACACACACACACACACGTACACACACACACACACATACACACATACACAGTACTTTGCAAAACGTCGAGTGAACAGATGGAGAAATCAGAATTGTTCAAATAAATTATCAGCTCAGAGTTTCTATATCATATAAACGACAGTCCCGTGATTAAATTCCATTCCTCATTTCTTGTTTAGTGGTGTAGTGTGATAGAGAGAAAGGAATTCGTCAACTCTCATCTGAATCTCCAAAAATATTATTAAAGGACCTTTTGTTGGAGTTGGTCTTCTCTGAGGTTAATGGTTTGCTATTTTTAGGAGTACAACATTTATCATTTTAAAACCACCACCCACACGTATTCAAAGGACCTTCTTATGTTATTAATAAAATTAGCAGAATCATTAGACCCGTCGGGCAAAATACCTTACGGTCCTTTACGTTCTGAGTTCAAATCCCGCCGAGGTTAACTTTGCCTTTCATCCTTCCGGGGTCGATAAACAAAGTGCAAGTCAAGTACTGGGGTCGATATAATCGACTGTCCCCTTCCACAAAATTTCTGGCCTAGTGATTATTATTATTATTATTATTATTATTATTATTATTATTATTATTATTATTATTATTATTATTATTATTATTATTATTAACATAAGGGTGGTGGATTGGTTGAATCGTTAGCGCGTCGGACAGAATACCTTGCAGTATTCGTTCCGGCCTGCTATGCTCTGAGTTCAAACCCCGTCGAGACCAACTTTGCATTTCATCCATCTGGGGTCGATAAACAAAGTACCAGTCAAGTACTAGGGTAGATTAAATCGACTTACCCCTCCCCTAAACTTTCTGGCCTTGTGCCAATATTAGAAAGAATGATTATTATTATCAAGAGCGATAGATTGGCAGAATCGTTAGAGCGTCGAACAAAATGCCTGGCGGTATTTGTTTCGGTTCTTGACGTATTGAGTTGAAATACACAGACTTTAAAAGAAAATAGTAACATATCTAGAGACAATAACTCTAATGTGATCAATTCTAGCGATACGTTTTGGAAAAACCACAACAGCGACAAAAACAACACATACACACACACACACACACACATGCACGCACACACACACACACATATATATACACACTACATTTTGCCAAATTAAATATTTCTGGAAGTTTTGATGACAGCAACGGGGGTACGGATCTGGCCTCGTCCTTTACCAGTGTTACCTGCAGCCGACGAAGTTTAGATATGAACCATCTAGCTGAAAGAAAAACAGTCTGGCAGAGCTACATAACGAAAACAAGCGCGTCTTGCCTGAAAATTGCACACAAACGCAAAAAATAGGAAACGTTACATATTTGTGCATTTTCAAAGCTACGGGGGTTTCTCTTGTGCATTGAAAGGAACAGTTAGAAGTAGTCCTGGCCGATACGTGGAATGAGATTTCCTTTATTGGGTGTGGGATATCGTATGGAACAATATGTATCGTGTTAAAAACTGAGGACGGGGTGATGAGACAAGCTGAGCTAGTGCGTCAAACGCCTACTCATAACAAGACATAGAGGGCCAACTATCCGTTCGTTTCGAATGAAAGCGACAGATAGTAACACGCATAAACGACGGATCGTTGCCTTCCCTTCGCAGCCTGTCAAAGAAAGTAGCCTTAGTTTTTCGTGCCGAGTCAGCTGAAACGAAATGGGTAGACAGCAGCGTCCGACACGCAGTGCAAGAAATTTGCTCGGACCTAAAATGGCTCACCGGCGGATAGTAACACACAGGCACACACACGCACGATGATACCTTCGTTTTCGAGTAAAACCGGTGTGCAGGGGGCAGCGAGCTTTCACTCGAAAATGAACGGATCATCGGCTGTATGCGCCTTCGTGTTACTGTCCGCTGCCTAATCGATGCTTCTGTCACGCGAACGGGTGCCCAGTGATCCCCAATGTATGGGACGAAGAAATATGAGGGTCACCGTGAAAGATGTCGGAGACGACATAGACACATTGTTATTTTCATGGCACAATATAGGTAGGTGGCCAGTGCTGGCGCAACCTTTAACGCTACATGGTCAGGTGGGGGATCCCTATGGACATATAAGTTCTGATGACCCCACGAATACCACAAAACGATTCCAGAGTTGTGCCCTGTAGTTGGGGAGGAGACAAGAGATTGAAGACTGATAGTGCAGGGCAAAAACCCCAGCTGCTACATATGTGGCAGTAAGGGTCATTTAAAGGCTTTCTACTTTGAAGATCTAGAAAGGCAGATGAGGAGAAAGCGCGGAGGAGTGCAGCAGAACCTTCAACAACAACAGCAGGTCCGGGAGGCTGCCGTACCAACGTCTCGACTAATCGCATCACCGGTTGCAACTCCAAGAATCGCCGCAAAATTCACCTCGTCCTAAGTCCCAAAAGCTGACAAAGCCGAAATCCCCACCTCCCAGTAACATTAACCCATCCTCTTACGATGATGGGAGCAAATAGAGTCCAGAGAGGAGTGACAGACCATCACAGGGGGAGAGAGAAAAGGAAGAAAAGACAGAAGGCAGTTCCAACTGTCTGACAGGTACAAACTGGATTTCCAGAATGCGCCAATGTGGACATGGAGCAACCGCGTTGAGTCATCCCGATCATGGAAGGGACGTATTTCACTGGTCAGGCGGTCCATTTGTGCAGAGGAGTCAACCTTGATCCAGCAATCCTGTGTCACGCACGTAGTTATACCGTACTTCCTCCTTCCTGAGGACCATACCGCACACTCCGACATGCAGTGAAGAATCGTATGGAGTGTAGCGTGACAGTTTGGAAATGTTGCTGTCTCTCCACTGCCCAGTCTATTCCTGTACACCCGTAGATTTTGGTGTCGGATACAGCGGAGGGCGGGTAGAGTGGACTCGGTCAGAGCGCGGCAGTTGCTGTTCCTCTGCACCTACTGTTGGTAGTGTGTATCCAAGCACAGTGTTTGGGACCAGTGATGTTATTAATTTTTAGCTATTTATGTGTGTATGTGTTCCCTATGCTTGTCTGGGCTGAGTGAGAGAGATAGTGTTTTTAGGATGTTGTTGTAGAAGTACTCTGGTGTGTTGTATTTGTGCCTGGTTGTTTGGAGGCGGTTTTCATGAAATCACTTTGGGAGTTGAAGCTTGCTGCGGCAACAAACTATATCCCCCGCATGTTCAGGTTGTCTTCTGTTTTTAGTATTTATATTTGTGTAAGTGAACTGTGGATGTGGTCTGTGTACAACCTGTTATGATGTGTAGTGCACTGTTTTGTATTTATTGTGGTTTGTTGTGGAGAGACTGGGATCCCAGGAAGGACTGACATAACCCATGATGGATCTGATGTATTGCTTGCACACCAATGTTGTTGTTTCTTCCTGTCGGCCAAATGGGGCACCTATGTTTGTGCATCGTTTTGCTTTCTTTACTATGTCTCCTATGTGTGTTGTGAATGTTGTGGAGTAGTTGTATGTATTTCTGTCTTCTGTGTGTGTGGTATGTTTTATGTTGTTGAGTGTAATGGCTGGTTGTATTTAGTGTTCTCTGGTGTTGTTGGTAAGAAGGGAAACAGTGGATTTAGTAGGTGCTACTTTAAGTCTGTTGTTGTGGAGCCAGGTTTCTAGGGGATTTAAATAGGGTTGGAGTAGTTATGCAGCAGTGTCTGGGGAATTGTGAGAAGATGTAAGTGTGATATTATCTGCGTATCGGTCTGTCTGTATGCTTTGTGGAGGTACTGGAAGGTCGTGTTCAAAATAGTAGGGGAGAGAGGACGGATTCTTTTTGTACACCATTCGGGAAATTGTAGGTTCTGTAAGTATTGTTCCTGTACATTACATAGGCTTGGCGGCCTAATGTGGCGTTGAGTATTTTTTGTATGAGTGGATAACGGGGAATGGTGTCGAAAGCTTTACTGATATAGATGGTAGTTAGAATGGTGCGTGTGGGAGTTTTCTTGTTGTTGAAGCCATCATGGATTTTCAGTGTTAGATTTGTGAGTAGTGTAGTTGTTGGGTGTAGTGGTCTGAATCCGTGTCGTTATTTGGAGAGGAGAGAGAGGAGAGAGAGAGAGGTGAGAGTTAGTGAAGTCAAGGATTAGCTTTTCTAAAATTTCTTAAGGTGTACATAGGAGGGTTTGTATAATGTTACTTCACTTGGGTTTTTGTTGGGCTTTAGAATTGCTATAATTTTACCCAACTTCCAGATTCTGGGGAATTTGACAGTGTTGGTAGTTGTAGATGTTTGTAAGTTTGTAAGTACAGTGATTCGTTCAGACCCTAGATGTTTTAGGTGTATGTTTGTAATTTTGCCTGGCCCTAAGGCTTTTGCAGTTTTAGATTTCCATATTGCTTTTTTTTGTGTTTGACGGAGGGAAGGGGTCAAAAGCGTGGTCTAGGTGGAACCTGGGTATTTCTCGTTTTGTGTTCCTGTCATCTTTGTGTTTTTTTGGTGACTGGTTTTCGAGAAGTGTCTGATAAGAACGTCTGCTTGGTTTTGCAGTGTGGGTATGTTATTAGAAGTTGTTATTGCATGGGAGAATGATGTGAACGATGTTGTTGATGATGCTAATTACTTTATACAGTGTTTTACTGTTAGCTTTGTGGTTTATGTTGGATATAAATGATTGCCAGTTTTCTGTTTTTTAAACGTTTATTTTATCTTTTTGTTATTTCTTTGTTTAGTTATGTGATGCTGCGATTTATTTCGGTTGTCTGTGGTGTTGGTCTATTGTGTATGCGGTTATTTCTGGTTTTTATGAGGTTGGTTATTTCTAGTGTGCAATTGGGGCTTGTATTTTTATGAAACCTTGTGGAGTATGGATTTTTTTATGTGTTTATAATTATTTTGCTGAATGTATGTACTGCTGTGTCTATGTCGGTGATTGTGGTGTTGTTGAATTCTGAAAACCTTGATTCTCTTTCCGGGTGGAACTCGTCCCATCGCGCTTTTTTTTGAAGTTGTAAAAGTATTTTTGCTTTCTTCATTGATGTGGGGGTGTGTTGTGATGGTAATTGGTAGGTGGTCCGAGGTAAGTTGGGGAATTGTTTGCCAAGTGGTTATGGTAGTTAGGTGTGGGGAGCAGAAGGTGATAGTTGTTGCAATTAGTTTGGAGAGGTATGTGTGTGTGTGTGTTGGTGTGGATTGTTTAAGATGTAAAAGGAGTTGAGCTGCAATGCTATTACGCCACCTCTCTTGTTGTCTATACTATTTGAAAGTCAGGAGGTGTGTACGTTGAAGTCTCTCCCAATGATGGTGTTTGTGAGAGTGTTAAAGTGCTGTAGCTGGGGCGTGTAATCTGGTGGGATGGTTGGTGAGGATGATGGTGGTATGTATATGTTTATTATTAATGTACTTCGTGTTGCTAGTTTTTATTTTGGAAGTCTACATTTATAATGTAGTGTCGTGTTCGATTGATTTACGAATGTCATTTATGTTATCTATATATTGAATGTAAGATTGTTTGTATATTATAAGACCACCACCTTTGTGAAAGGGTCTCTCTAGTCTGATTTGGGTATAATTTGGAATGGTAGGTGTTCTGTCTTTCGCTAGTGAGTATGTGTTCAGAATTATTGAGAAAGATAAATGTCGTAGGCGATAAAATTTAGTTCTATAAAAGTGTTTCTAATGCCGTTAGTGTTGTATTGTAGAATTTTTAGATTTTTTTGTCATGTTTACAAAGTATATTTTTGTGTACGACACGCCTATTTTTAAGTGTATTCTGTGCGGAGTTTTGGGTGTTGCGAAGGGTGATAATGATATTTCTGGTTTTTAACGTTGTTGTCAATTTTGTTATTCTTGTAAGTGTATTTTTCTAGATTATTTGTAAATAATGTTATTTGGTGGAGGTTTTGTGTGTATTTTGTGTGTATTTTGTGTGTATTTTGTGTGTATAAAGCTTAACTTCGTAGGGGCTTAGGACTGTCGTTCTCCATTGGAGAACACATGTGGTTTTTAAGCATGTCAAGCGTTTATCGTTCGACTGGCATTTTAGCTGGGACCATCCTATGTTTTATAGCATATTATATTTACTTTTAGTTTATCCTGTATATTTAACCATTTTGAAGATGGTGAAGTTGGATTTGATGAAGTTTTGGCTGCAATTTCTTGCAAGTCGAGCGACCGCGTAGAGGGTTCCTCGCTAGCTCGAATGGTGGTTGGTAGTGGTGGTAGAAACAGTAGCAGTGGTAGTGAGGATGACATCAGCAGTAGTAGTAGTAGTAGTAGTAGTAGTAGTAGTAGTAGTAGTAGTAGTTGTAGTAGTAGTTATTAGACTAAAGTGTTAGTGGACCAAAGTATTAGATCAAAGTACCTACAGCATAT
>JAOPJM010527222.1:0-10334 GCA_027124095.1 Muusoctopus leioderma
AGAGAGAGAGAGGGGAGAGAGAGAGGGAGAGAGAGAAAGATGGCTAGACTATGAGCGCGCATGACATAATAAATAGGATAGTAGTACTGCATAATAAATAGAATAGCGGATATACTGTACTACAAAAATATATCTATAGATTTTAGCCATCGCTGTATGTATAGACAGATGTAAATACTTTGTCTTTATACACAATATCTGCAAAAGTTGAGTGAGTAAGTATACACAATGGACTGAAAAAAACGGACTAGCCGGATTAGTTTCAATTCTGCGTTAGGATTTCATCAGCAACCGGGTACCCTCTTCAACTGTCCACGGAGACACTGCTAACATCTATAGGTATATTATGTAGTAGAGTATAGCACTGAAATAAAACATTGTTAACACACCAGTAATTTATAACCTTTGAACACGACATATGTACAACTAGGGTCACTTCATTCACTGGTTGACTCCCTCCCTCCCTCCCTCCCTCACTCACCAACTCACTCACTCACTCACTACTCACTCACTCACTCGCTCACTTAATCAATCACTCAATCGATCAATCAAACAAACTATACATTACACACAATAAGAAAAGTTGAATTTTAGATTATATTTCATTTTAGTATATTTTTTAGACAGGGACAGAGAGAGCAGTGCCCACAACATCTTTTCATGACTTAGTCAGAGGATGAAGAAGTGAAAGAGATATATTAGAAAGTGAAAGAGTTATATTAAACATAGTGAGTACCCGTGGAAAATCCAGAGATGATAAATGCTCAGTTTTATAGTTAATTACTTGTGGTAAACTATTATTATCATTTAATAAATAATGGAATATACATACAATTATATATATAACAATATGCAATAATACATGAACAGTTAAACTTATTTAAATTTCTACTCAGTAATACAATATCAACGAAATACATATTAAACTAATATAAGATTTATAGATTGAATAACTCCTTCATCATTTTTTTTATAGAGAAAAAATGGAAAACTTCATTTTAAGAAAAGAATGTGAATGTAGCTATCTACAACTGTGAGGAGAATTCTTTAAGAGGAAAAAGAATGTATTTTATTATTTTGGAGCAAAGGATAAAATTCTGAAAGCAAAGTTGAAGGTTAGAGATGGTAGGGTGAATGAGGGACACTAGACCTCACCAATACATATTCAAGCGTTTTAATTCCAGTCATTCGACATGCATGGCTTTATGTGCATCTAAACTAGCTGCACATGCAGCCAGCTGGAACGGCGGTTAATACCCTGTCTGAATTTCAACTTAGGAACAAAAATTAATGAAGTCCAGATGCAGCATTACAAATACCTGCATTCACCTCTGAGAGAATATCATCTCAGACCTCCGTACCGCTCACTGTGATCCCTGCAAGAACAGCTAATCATGTGTGACGGTTTCAATATCTACCCCTATGTTTATGAAATTAAATATAAACATAATACTTACAGCAAATAAAATTTTATATTTACTGGTATGGAACAGGGCAGATAACATCATCAGCGATATATGTATGTGTGTCTCCACAAAGTCTTCATTGTTGACACCATTTGTGCTGCTGGTGCACTTTGTTTACATTCTGCGTAAAAAAGTGCCCTGGTGGTTTGACAGGTGAAAGATCAGTGGTGGTGGTGGTGGTGGGGGAGGAACTACCTTACTTATGAGTATCTTATAAGTAAAGGGTTGACGGCAGGAAGGGCATCCGTCCACAGAATATTGATCCAATAAAAAACAAAGGTCTCATCCAACCCATGCTAGCCTGGAATAAGTGGATGTGAAAACAATGATGATGATGATGATACTTGCAAATCATGTGTTTCTATCCCAGGTGAGAGTCACAGATCTTGTGAAATGGTGTAATCAACTGAATCAACCACACTACTTAACAGGTACTTATTTTATCAATGTGGAAGGATGAAAGGCAACATCAACCTCAGCCGGATTTGAACTCAGAACATAAAGGCATTGTTTCCTGGCACTACCAATTCTACTATTTATGTAATGGTACTTTCAAATTATTATCAGCATTCTCTTACGTTCATTTATTTATATTTATATAAATATATAATTGCTTATACAGTGATTATCTCCTATAGACTAAAATAATGTAAATAAATACATAACAAATCAATCTATAATTATTATAAATGGAAGACTACAAAGGGTAGAGAGGACTCTAGCCTCGTCATGGACATGACAACCTCTCTAGTGTTGGTGCCATGATAAAAATGCATTCAGTACACTCTGTAAAGTGGTTGGTATCAAACAGAGAAAACATGTGTTTGTAGAAAAAACTTCAGTTGGTATGGTATTTAACCCCTTGATATCAACCTGCTTCTGACTCAATGATAAAAGAATCATGTTTAAAGAGTTCATATTTAAATTAAGACCTTCCATCATAATTTTATGCAAGTATCTTTTGTAATATATATGTTCCAAACACCAGCTAAATATTGAAAAACTTAGTTATAAAGTTATACTAAATCAAATTCAGGATTATTTTCAAAATTAACCTTTTTATTACCATATTTCTAATGAAATACACTGCCTATGATTATCAATTAATTTTGAAAATAATCAAGAATTTGGAGGGATTTAGTAAAATAACTAACTGTCTCGTTATTAAGTTGGTGTTTGGAACATAACTTAACAAAAACTTCTCACATAAAATTATAATGGAAGGTTTAAATTCAAATATGAACACTTTAAAACAAATGTCATTTTATCATAGAACCAGGGGTGGTTTCAGGCGGGTTGGTATCGAAAGGGTTAACTGAAACACAGAGACTGTATTTCATTAGAAATATGGTCGTGAAAGGGTTAATCTGATAAGTGAACTCTTATCATTGTGATGTTTGTAGAGTAAGCCTTCTCAGTTGATATGGTGTTATACAGCATATCTGGTAAGTTTATACTTACCATTCTGATGTTGGTAGAAAAGCCATGTTGGTTGGTATGGTTCTTAACTCCAACAGCTCACATTCTCTATATTCAATGCCCATGTTTCACTACCATGAAATATCAAACATCGTATACAAGTGTCATACAATTTGCCCTTCACTCAAAGAGAGAAACCTTTTGTTGTCAACAAGTAATAGTTCCCCAAACTTTTTTCACCTTGTGTTCTTAACCACACATGGCTGTGTGGTTAAGAACTTTGCTTCGTAACCATGTGGTTTCGGGTTCAGTCCCAATGCGTAGCACTGGACAAGTGTCTTCTACTATTGCCTCGGGCCGACCAATGCCTTGTGAGGGGAATTGGTAGACAGAAACTGTATAGAGAAGCCTGTCATATATATATATATGTGTATGCATGTGTGCGTGTGCTTGTCATCGCTTGACGCCGTTTATTGCTGAAGACATAAAAAATATAAAGATGTGTACATTCCAAACATACAGTGGCACTACCCTGTATATAAAATATTTGGAGTGATAGGTTAGGTATCTTTTGGTCCAGTACCCTAAGTAGTAGTAGTGGTGGTGGTGGTGAGAGGATAGTGGAAACTACATATTGGGTGTTGGGTATAGGATTGTATTGGCAGAAAGCAGCAGTGGTTGGTGGCACAAATAGCAACAGAAGTGGATAATGACATAACTCTCTAATTTATATCTACTGTCCAGACTACACTCTATATTCCAATTTATTTCCTAAAGGTGATGTCTGAATCCACCTAGGATCCCCACCCCTGAATGTCAGTCACAAAGACTTCAGTTACTCAGGTACATGTTCTATCTACCCTATTCCTCTAAATTCACTCGCTGTCCCTACCCCTCTCTGCACTCCTCCAACCACCCACCCACCAGTAGTTATTTGACTACTTCTTGTCCTGTATCTAGGACATCTATGTCAACACATAAAGTCTCTAGGGAGAAGTTGTTCTCTGGGACAAAACACACAGCGAGTGCCGTTGCATGTTTGGAGTGCACACAAACATATTAGAAATACATGAACACATCTTTATTTCTACCTCCGCTGTCTCATATTCTTGTATTTATTTAATTCCAGCCTGGCCGACTTTCACACACACATCACCAAATGTTATTTTTGCTGATTTCTATATAGGAATGAAAGTTCCTACTGAGCTCCAAACAACCTCTGGTGGTGCCTGTCACTGATGAAGGGAAATCACCCTGAAATAGCGCTATATGGCAGTCCCCCTGACGTCATTTGGAGCTTTAAAAATAATGGGAATTAAAAAAAACAGGTTTAAGACATAAAAAATATAAAGATGTGTACATGTATTTCTAACATGTTTGTGTACACTCCAAACATGTAACAGCACTACCCTGTATATAAAATATTTGGATCGATAGGGTACTGGACCAAAAGCTACCTCACCTAATTTTAAATCTACTGCAAAATCTTCATTCCTGGGTCAACATAAATCACCTCTCTGCAGATACTTAACCTTACTTATACAATATCTGAAAATATCAGAATCTGTCTTGATCTCCAATTAAAAGTGGTGAAACATACATCAGCAGGTCAGCAAGCAATACCTAACAAATAGTTTAGCTCTTGACCCTGAAAATGTAATATTTCACTGAAATATTCAGTTTTAAAAGTCAAGGCATGTGGCCTAGTGGTTAGGGTATTGGACTCATGATCGTACGGTCGTGAGTTCGATTCCTGGACCGGGCAGTGCATTGTGTCCCTCAGCAAGGCCACTTCATTTCACATTGCTCCAGTTCACTCAGCTGAAAATGAGTAGTCACTAGAAAATACAGTGATGCTTCTGTTAGGAGTTGTGAGTGATAGGTAATATTCAGCAATGGAAACATAGTATCCTTGGTTCAATTGGGAAGATCTGTTATGATCTTCTGATCGATTTCCCAAAATCAACCCCTACCAACGATATATATAACATGGAAGAGTTAGGTATCTGAAAATATCACAGTCCTGAAATAATTAACAATTTATTAAGAAATATATTCATAAAATTGTGTTTGTTGTTGAAGGAATTGTGTCTGATATAAAAGAGTAATTATTGATACTTGAGCATCATTGTTATAAGAAACAATTTTGAGAATATGTCCCACAAATTCCAGCTTTACACTTTAGTTTGAAGTATGTTTAATGGTTAATCTGTATTTAAATGAGAAAATATTTTCACTAATTTCATTGTGGTATATTTAATTTTCCTGTGTGAACAAGATAATGGCGAGATAAATTTCGATTTTCAGAAAATGATTTACCGCAGACTTCACACGGGTATGGTTTTTCTCCTGTATGTGTCCGTATATGCTTCGCGAGTTGACTAGTCCGAGAAAAGGCTTTCTTACAAATTTCACATTGGTATGGTTTCTCTCCTGTATGAACTCTTTTATGATCTGAGAACTGAGAAAAATGCGAGAATGCTTTGCCACAAACCTTACAGTGATACGGCTTTTCGCCAGTGTGAATATGTTTATGATCTGTCAATGCAATTTTTTGAGCAAATGCTTTCCCACAAATTTCACAGTGGTGTGGTTTTTCCCCAGTGTGAACACGTTTATGAGCAGATAACTTATGATGAAGAGAAAATCTTTTCCCGCATACTTCACATTCATAGGGTTTCTCTCCAGTATGAACACGTATATGATAAATTAGCAGACTGTTACGAACAAATTTTTTCCCACAAATTTCACAGTTGTAAGGTTTTTCTTCCACATGAGAACTTTTATGATCTCTAAGTAAAGTCATCTGAGAAAACGACTTGCCACAAATTTTGCAGTTGTAAGATTTTACTCTGCTGTGACTACAAACATGAATTGCTAAGTGGTCCTTCTGGGGAAATACTTCCTCGCAACCATCACATCTAGAAGCTTTCTCATCCGTCTGTAACATTTTCTAATTAAATCTTTCCACTCCACAATGCAATATATGTTCCTAGTGGGATTAAGATTGTTGTTGTTGTTGCCCACTTCACTATTGCTAGTGAGCACATCCAATGAGTGCAAGGCAAGGCATTTATATGTGCATACACACACACACATATATATTTATTTTTTTCTTCCCCTACATATATCTCTTTATTTCCTTAATTTGTTTTATTATTTGTGCTGCTTCTCTTAGCCATTCTGGATTGTTGATGTTAAAAGCTTGGGTATTCTGGGATTGTCACTGCCAATACAACCCAGTTTCATCACCATTACACACTTGGGACATTAGGAGTCCTTCACACTTAATTAAGTTATCTACTCTTCACAAACTCTCACCACATAAGCACCAGCCTCTAACTTCCTTATAAGTTCAAGTTTCTTGTTCACAAACAGGGTCACATGCTTCTTCTTTAGATTATTACTCTCTCTTGAAGCCATGATGTAAAATACGAGACTGAAAGATGCTTAATAACTGAAATATCAATGAAAATTGCAGGACAACATAAGTTGTGTTATGTTGTTGCATATGGTGGTTATTGTCACAGTGTGTGCACTGTGCTGTTGAACCTACTACTTGGGCATAAGTGGTACTCAAAAAATAAACATACAAACTTTAGCATAATGCGACCTAACTTAACCCTTGTTTCTGAGTGTGCGTCATTACATTTGAAAACAAATTATAGCTAGATTATATCATGACACTGCAAGAACAGAGTTATTAGGAAGAAAACCAGTTGCTTGGATATTGCTTAAACTTCACACTGATTACAGCACCCTGTTATAGATAACTGGTACAGAACTAAAAAGCGTAAATCCTTACAATAATTCTTGGAGCTAAGGGGTTTGAAGGAGTGGCTAGACATTATGTAGTAGAGGAGAAAAAAAGATTTTTGATGCCATTAACCCTTTCATTACCATATTTCTAATGAAATACACTGCCTATGATTTTCAATTATTTTTTAAATAATCAAAAATTTGGTGGAATTTAGTAAAATAACTAACTTTCTTGTTATTAAGTTGGTGTTTGGAACCTAACTTAACAAAATGTTCTTACATAAAATTATAATGGAAGGTTTAAATTTAAATATGAACACTTAAAAATAAATGTTTTTTATAACAGAACCAGGCGGTTTGATATCAAAAGGGTTAAATATGTAGGAATAAGGCACCAGAATATGATGAAAGAATGAATTCTTCAAAATGCAGTGTCCAACAGAGAAACACGAAGAATGAGATTAACAATCTGGAAATTTTTAATTGTCTTTCACAATAACTCATCTAAAATATTCAGACATATAATTATCAAATTTCTTCATTTCTTGACCCGGGGTTTTCAAGTAACTCATCCGAATATCTGTTAGAGGGTTTAGTGAAATTATTGTTGTTGTTGTTTATCACCAAATCAGCCATGATCAAGCAAACCTATGATTAAAGACACTCCTGCTGTGACCATACCATCTTATTTCCAGACATAATGTATCTAGGTCTACATTATTCAATATGTCCTTCCTTTTCTTTTTCTAAGACACTAAGGAGTAATTTGAGGGACATTTTTGCTTTTATTTCTAGCAGGTTGGCAACCATATAGAGACTCCCTCGTTGGCTAAGTGGTAAAATCATTTTACAACATATATCATCATCATCATCATCATCATCATCGTTTTACGTCCGTGTTTCTATGCTATCATGGGTTGGATCGGGATTTCTTGAGGCAGCATTTTACGGTCAGATGCCTTTCCTGTCACCAACCATACTGATTAAGTATGGGAATCCTACCACCAAACTACCGAACGGCCGGGCATTTCGTTATTTGGAGATATAAACAAACACCAGCCGATCGATAAACCGTGTCCAGCGATGACAAGCATATGCACACATACACACACACATATACACATACACATACACACACACACATATATATATAGTAGCAATGTCTGAATATTTTAGATGAGTTATTGTGAAGACACATACACACACACATATATATACAGTAGCAATGAACTGGATTGTTTGTTTTACAATAATCAATGACAATTAAACCCAACTTTGGAAATATAATCAATAGAACAAGTGGATATTACTTCAAGAAATGTTAAAAAGGAATTTAGATATTGGTATAATCACACTCCACCCTGTCTTTGCTCCTTATACTTATTGTTTCTGAGGTTGTGAATAATAAGACCTGGTAACTTGTCCCGATGAAATAATCAAACATCAAATGCTTGATTACTTGTAATTAGCATTATTTATCAATAGTGTTTAAACTCTGATGACTTGAGGATTAAAAATACAATTTCTTTTCCTTAACTCTTAACGTTCTGTTAAAAATTTTCTAAGTCCTGTAATGATTGAGCAGAAAAAAACCTAAAAACAGGTTTTTTGCAGCATATTTATTATGAAATTTACAGGTTAGAAACACAAGTGCTTGAGGTGTTTTCACACACATATTTCACTTTCACCATATAGTTCAATGATTCATATAAATTTGAAGATGCTGTTCTGTGTGGAACACACACACACACACACATATATATATATATATATATATATATATAATATGAAGAAGCGCTGGTTAATAGAATTCCCCCCATAATGCGCAGTTTGGGTATAAATATTTATGCTCAAAGGCTATACATTGGGGCAAAAAACTAAACCAGACGCAGAAACTTTGTTACCAATAAAACTTGTTAATGATTTGAACTCCATCATTTCTTGATTATTTTTATATATACTCTGCGAACCCACTCACAAGGATTTTCGACAGCATGTACCCTAAACCCCGATGAAACTATCACACGGTTAAATCAAGACGGATACACACCTATCGATAGCCTGTAACCCGCATTGAGTGCTCCCTATTAGATGACACTGGGAATCTACCCGATTCACTTATATATATATATATATATATATGTTTATACATATACGAATGGCTTCCGCAGAGTTTCTAGCTATCAAATTCCACTCATGGGGCATTGGTCAATCCAAGGCTATGGTTGAAGACACTTGCCCAAAGTGCATCGCAGTGGGATTGAACCTGGAACCACATGGTTGCAAAGCAAACTTCTTAACCACGTAGCCATGTCTGCACCCATATTGTATGCATGTGTTTGTAGTTGGAGAGTTCAGTGAGTTGCATGACACTGTTCTACACTGATTTATAACCTGCTGAAGATGGCTGGTCTGGGATGTAGGGGAGAAAATTACTCTAGTCCAGAGGTGAAGGAATATTCAGCCACTTGTAATTACTTGTTCAAAGTAATTAAAATTGTGTTTAAAATATAGAAATCCAAAGAAATTTTCAAAATAAAAAATAAGTTACCATCGGCACTTATTTCAAAACTTAGCTTTTTTTAAAACATTTTGTTAGAGTTTTTTTGAATAACTAGCAGCTGTACCCGACCTTGTCTGGATTTATTAATACCTAAAATAAATACAATCACATGATTTCACTATATTTTGGATGAATTGTTTTAACTCTTTTGATACCAACCCACCTGAAACCGCCCATGGTTCTATGATAAAAACCATTTGTTTTATAGTGTTCATATTTAAATTTAAACCATCCATTATAATTTTATTTAAGAACTTTTTGTTAAGTTATGTTCCAAACACCAACTTAATAACGAGCAAGTTAGTTATTTTATTAAATCCCTCCAAATTCTTGATTATTTTCAAAATTAATTGAAAATCATCAGCAGCGTATTTCATTAAAAATATGGTAATGAAAGGGTTAAAAAGATGCTGACAATCTTCAGTTTGTCGGGGAATGTTGATTCACTCAGAAGATGAACTATGTTGAGCTTCATAAGATGGTTTATGTTGAGCTTCATAAGATGGTTTATGTTGAGCTTCATAAGTATGTACAAAAAATAAATATTAGAACCTAAAATAAAATTTTAATCTTACATCTTTATATTTTCTTGGAAAACATTCATACCTTTTCTTTCCAAATACTGTACTAATTTACATAATTACTGTAAATGAATTATTTTTATAATCAGTGACTCTTTCTAATGTCTATTGCAGTGCTTAGGAGTTTATGGTATTCTTAGTTTTTTTTCTTCTGTCCGGAGCTAAAAAGATCAACTGTCAGTAAAAGTCACATATCCTATGATCTTCTCTTTGAAAAGATGTGCCACTATGTAAAATTTCAGCTACCTTGGGGCAAAACTGTGGCCTACAACTTAGAACATACATACATACATACATACATACATTTGCTTTTGTATATTAAGATTATATTTTATAAATTAATAGGTTTAGTAGTATAAAAATATTTTTGAAATGCGACCTTGTCAGATGGCAGCCTTCCAACATAAAAAGGTTTCCCCACCTCTGTTCTAGATGATGTTTAAAATATATATATAATATATATATATATAATATATAGTTACGGTGAGTTATGGACAAAACATGTATGTAGAGCGCTCTATTTTATAGGAAATAAAAGAGCTAATA
>JAOPJM010527239.1:0-10334 GCA_027124095.1 Muusoctopus leioderma
GGTGCCACGCAGTGGGACTGAACCCGAGACCATGCGGTTGCGAAGCGAACTCCTTAACCACACAGCCATCTGTGCCTTATTCACTTTTACTTTATTATGATTTTGTAATATCTATAATATTATTCTGCTTGTCACGTTAAGTTATGTTTGCATGTTGTGCTTCAAAGGGAATCTTATCTGTTGTAGTCAGACAGTAAGACAGCATGTGAGTAGGAAGATGATAGTGTTTTCCTGGGCGAAAAGTGAAAGTTCTATCTTTTTTTTTATTGCTTAGTCTAGAAGGAAGGCATTGTCCCTCACCCTTTTTACAGGGCCTCCAAGACTGGTGGGAGAGAGGGAGGAAGATATTCTCAGACCGGAGTCCTGGCCCATGACCTTCGCTAAAGGCACCCAAGGGACAGGTGGTGGGTTAAGTCTAACACCCATGTAGGCCACGATCGGATTTGAACTCGGAATGCAAGGAACCAGAAAAATACTGCAAGGCATCCCATCCCGTCCAATGCTCTAATGATTCCACCAGTCCATCGCACCAGTCCATCGCCTTAGACTAGTACTTTATTTATCTACCCCAAAAGGGTGAAAAGCAAAGTTAGTTGACCTCAGGGCAAAGTTTTCTTAATACAGAGGATAAACGAATCTAATGTCATTAAATAATTGTTCAAATCCATCATTATTTATTACAAAGGATAAACAGATCTAATATCTTTAAATAATCGTTCAAAAACATCGTTAAGTCAGGCATAAGGTAACACAAACTCAATTAAATAAGAGTCTAATTGTGTGTGAAGAGTACCAATGTCTTGTTTATTTCTTCTTTTTGTACAATTCCACAGTGATTCAACATGGCTTCTTCACAATGGATGCTTTATAGTATCTAGCTGGTACTCTGCTGTTCACTGTTTACTTTACTATCATTACTGAATACTTTTGTTCTTTCATAATTTCATTTTCTAGGAAAACACCTTCACTTTTTTTGTGAAGGAAAACATGCTTTCACCTCTTTTGAAAAGGTAAACACTCCCACTTTCACGAGTCCCTGGAAACGAAGAAGTTCTAAAATCTTTAACATAATGAGACAATACTATGAAGATATATAAATTTATGCATCAAAATAAAATAAGAAAATTTATAAAATGTGGTATTTCCACAGTTTCTGCTTTAACTGCCTTGATTGTTATTCTTATCTGTTGTAGTTAGACAAACAGAGAGTAAGACAGCAAGGAAGGTATTCTAGTTTCTTGTTATCTTTTATTATCTTTTTACATTTCTGCAAATGTTTGCACTACAAATTTTATTCTCACTTTACATTTAAACAGCCTCCCCGGGCAATAGTGAAAGTGTTTTTTTTTTGTTTTTTTTTTTTTTTTAGTACATAGGATAAACAGATGTAATGTCTTTCAATAATTGTTGAAATCCATCATTTTGAAACACAATTTTTGCAATCAAAATTTCAGTGGATTGCACCCCCCCCCCTCCATTTTAAAAGAGAATTCCTTGGGATTCTTATGTTTTAAACATCGCAGATTACGATTCTGGAAAAAAAATAATTTTTAGATTTACGATTTTCTTATATTTTCCATTTCGGAGTCGACCAGCTGTAACTTTTTCACTTTTAACATCTTATTTTCCAAATTCTTTTTCTGACTGTTTTTTTAAGCAAAGGTGAATTCTGCCAAAAATAAATTTTTTTTTTCACAAATTCAATTTGTTCACCTCCCTCTTCTCCATTTGAGGTGTATGCAACTAGCCATAACATTTTAATATTTGATCTTTTTTTTTTTCAAAATTTTTTCTTATGTTTTAAATGTAGGATATCCTGATTCTTTCCCCAAAATATTTTCACAAATTCAATTTTTTTTTATTGGGTTGATGAGGTGATGCTTATTGTGCAACTCCACCCAAATTTTATTCTCACTTCACATTTCAATAACCTTCACTATGGAATTAAATTGAAGACTTGAAGCAACAAGAGAAAGAATGAGATGATACAGGCAAAGGATAAGAGAAAAACAATGACTGGAAATAAGAGACAAATGAAGACAAAGGATAAGAAAAGCCAACACGAATGTGCAGGATACCTATGGTATCAAAGAGAAAATCAGCAGATACTCAGAGAACATGGGTGGCGAAAAGCGAGCTGATTATATGTGAAAGCATCGACAGAGAGAAGTGCGACAAAATAACACGAACAAAGAACATTGGGCAGAATATCAAGAACTTTGTGAATGAGAAAGAGCTTATTACCCTAATTTGGGCTTATATACTAATTTGTTATGTCGAATCCAGTTGAAACAAAAAGGAAATAATTTTTATACTTTAAAGTTTGTTGTGGTTTATATTCTAAAGCATTCTATTGTTGTTGTTGTTTTTTATCATAATCATTTACAATAACCATTTATTTTTGCAGATCTCCCTAGTGGCTGGGAGTGGAGTATTACCCCAGAAGGTGTTGTTTATTATGTGGAGTGAGTACCAATATTTAAGCAGTCTTTATATAGTTTAACTCAGCTCATTGCTTTTTTTTACCTTATCAACGGCTTTTATAAGTTTTTTTTATTTTTTATAATGTATTTAATGAGTAATGTAATTCAATTTGAAAGTAAACCAGTTTTATTTTTCTCTAAATTATAGTATTTGAATAGATTTGCTTAAAATGTTTGTTTCATGGGAGTAGATCAAAGATTGAAAGCTGTGTGTATAAAGTCACAAAAAGAAAAATGAATATAATATAATGATTCTTAATATAATAAATGAATATAATATAATGATTCTTGAAAAGGTTAAATAGCTGCTAAATGCAGCTATTTAACCTTTTCAAGTTGGCAACTTACATGTACAATTAAATAGCTTTAAAGCAGTTTGGTTAAAAAAAATATTTTTTTAAAATATATTTTATGCTGCTTCTTCCAATCAGTACATTTCCTTTCCACAAACTACAGCTATATAAGTATTTCTAGCCATTAAAGTCTTGGAAGGAAATAACATTTTAAATATTAATATAGATGGAAACCTCTTAAAGACTAAGTGAAAGAGATGTGGTTAAGTAGGTATAGTTATTATCTTATACTCTTTCACTTCTGGGAAATGTTTTAGATTTACTAATTTATGTTCAAATAGAAAAAAAAATAAAAAAATGTTTAACAACTATATGAAAGTTATAAATAGTAGATAAAAAAGTAAATATTTTGTCCTTAAAAAAAAATGAGCTTTTTTTAATCGTAGATGTTTTGTAACTGAAATTAAATTGCATGTTACCCATCTCCAAAAATGTCTTCTGAAAATTATCCTGCTAGCTTTTTTTTTATAGAATTACATATTTCGATAACTTACATAAGGATATATCTTATATGTTAGTACAAGATCTTTTCTGTTTTACATTAATTTTTTTTCCATGCTAGCCTGGGTGGAATAGATATAGATTATAGATGTTTTGGTCTACACCTTGCAGATTTAGCCAGCCTCCTCTGAGGTTACCTCCTAGATTTATATTTGATGCATGTTCATAGGAGGTGTATTGGGTTGTTTTAAAATGGTCCTGTCAAGTTGCATATTCTAATCACCAGGAAATTGTTAAATTGGAAGTATCAGCCAGACCATAGGAGATAATGGGATGATTAGTTTTACTCCAGTTTGCCGTAAGGTATCTATAGACGTAGAGACTAGGGCCACCAGTAGTCGCCGGTTTCTGGAGCACACACATACTGGATTTTGAGTGAAGAATTTGGACAGTTATTGTGCCAGACACTCTCTTTCACACCCTTCCTAGTTTAGTGGTGCCAGTGCTGCGACGAGGACACACGGGAGGTAGTTTGTCCTTTTAAAGGACATTCGGAGCTCGTATCTGGCTCCGGATATATCGAACCTAAGCACCAGCTCCTGCTACACTGAACCGAGATGGGATAGTTTTTATTGGAGAAAATGCTTTTACTGTTGGATCCCCTAACTGTGAACCATTAATGAAATATGAGCTGAATTCCCATCAGACAGACAAGCTGAGTTATATTCCTTGACCAGGAATACATCACATTGATTGTATGTGATAAGGTTTGAACTAAATATCTGGTCGTGTCTTCTTACTTTACATTGTAAAGCACTTAAATTTGCTAACTGAAAGGCTCTTAAGGAATAAATTTCTCCCCCAAATACTAAATCTTAATTTATTTCCTAAGAGCCTTTCGATTAGTGATAAAGAGGTTTAATTTTCATGCCTTTAAAATGAAATGAGATGAATATAAAATTCCTTGTGATAGGCATTAATTCTCAATCTTTCCACATAAGTTGTACTCCAGGGTAAGGTGAGAGGAAGAAGAGCTAAGTGCTATCTTACACTTGAAACTGTTATCGAATCCACTTCCTTTTCTGCTAAACTCATTAACTAGGTCATGCTGACATATGCTGTGGTTTTGCCATTTATGCTGAAATTACTTGAATACTGTCTGAAGATTGGCTAACATGTGTGTTCAAGATTCCTCAGACATTTTCAAATGACATACAGAATATATCTTAAACTAGAATTAATGGGTTAACTATTATCTCAAACTAATGATAGGTTAATTATATTTGCAATTCTTTTAATAACATCAATTTATGTTTACCTTTGTGCTGTATTCATTAAATCTTTTACTATAACTGTTTTTTATTGCTGTCTTTTAATTCTTTGGGAAACCTCAAATCCTCTCTGACAGACATCTACTTCCCCCTATTTCCTGTGATGTATTTCTTTATAATTGTTCTTGTCTTTCCAACTTTCCTTTATTTAATCCTTTGTTAGTTATTCTTCTCTGAGGTACAATCTTTTTTTCAAGCACAGTGCATCTAGGACTACATTATCAAATGTGTCCTCCTCCTTTTAAGGTGGTAGTGTGTGATTTCAGTAAGGTTTGGCTACTAATTCAAGCAGTTAGAGTGACTACGTAGAGGCTGATTTGTTCACTGGTAAAGAGTTTAAACTCATGGCTTTTAAGTGTTATTTCAAAATAACTTTTATTTTTAACTAAATAAAATTAGGCATATATGAGAAACACTTTCTGTGAAATGATAAGAGATTCCAACATATGATGTAGTTACCTACATATCCTGACATTATATATTACATATCTGTCTTTCTCAATTAAAATCATTTAAAATTCTCTTCATATCTTATGGATATTTTTTTTTCTTTTAACAAAAATAACATCTCATTTGGATTTCTCAGAATTTAACATACTGTTGCTGAGTGGGTGTTACTAAGTTGCTCAGATTGGAAATCACTTTTGTTGAGACAGTCAGATTGGTGATGCAGTTAGTCAGATTTGAACAAACTATATTGTGGTAAATCATGAACAACGACATACATTGAAAGATTATATTTGTACAGTGTTATGTGACAAGACTATTGGTGTATTTGAAAGAAAGTTAATTTACTAATATTGCCTGTACAAAAGTGGTAGGCCTAACACACTACCTGGTTTAACACCACCACTTGAGTCTTAGGTGCATTTAGCAGAGTTCAGTCTGTTGAAAACATTCGTATTTCCTGACTAATTTATAAACATAAATTGCATCTGAGTTTTCTGTTCCTTTACTAAGAGTCTCTACAAACTTTGTAGAATCATTTTATGTCATTCTTCAACCAAGATGGCTTTGTAAATATCACTTCTGCTCATAAAGCCACTGAGTTTGCTGCCATTTTGTTTCCATTTCTACACTACACGCATACAACAAAACATTCCACTCCACCTGTCTCACCATCATATACACACATTCAGCAAATGCGAAAAGTACTCTGATCATTCCCACTCAACAAGTTGATTGGTCTAAACAGCATCTCTTCTATCATCCTCAAATAGTGAACTCGGACCAGTTTGTAAGGGCCTCTTCCTCCTGACTAATTAATACAAGACTGTTGTAGCCTTTTGAAATAACAAAAAAAGCATTACCACTAATAATTAAAATACAGGTTTTTTTTTCATTTCTATAGTGATATGCTAATATTAATATTTACCCAGAAGTAGTGTACTATGTAAAGAACTGAACAGTACAAATACAATACTCTGACTGTCAATTTAATTGGCTATCAATAAGTATTAGAGTTATAAAGCTTTAATTCAGTTTCTGCCCACCATAGCTTGTTGAAATTATTTTATTGTGTATGAAAGCATATTTAGCTTGTATTGTAAGTTGGAAAGTAATCCCACTAGTCATTTATATTTTATTTTACTGTTGAAAAACACAGGGCCGAGAGGGCTTTATAGTCATCTCTTGGACATGACAACCTCTCTAGTGTTGGTGCCACGATAAATGCACCCAGTACACTCTGTAAAGTGGTTGGTGATGGGAAGGGCATCCAGCCATAGAAGCCAAGCCAAATGAAACGTGTGAGGCGTGGTACCCCGACCCGTCTAGGAGAGTGGTGACTCCATTCACAACCCATGCCAGCATGGAAAACGGACGTAAAATGATGATGATGTTGTTGTGGGATGTAAAATTTAGGACTTGAACATGGGATTCTCATTGCAAAATTAGGGAGGCATATATTTAGGGAGGTCTGGCTGATATATTAAGCTGGAGGGGCAGCTATAAAAAAGGTTGCTCATCGATTCCAGTTCTCTCATTGGCATATAATACTGTTATTGTTATTATTTTTTTTTAGATGGAAGCATATTATTCTGCTTTACTTTACAATCAGATTTGATTACCATCCACTTGTGAATATGTTGTTTGTATTGGCAATGGCATTTAGATGGAAAATAACTATTTCCGTCATTATTCAAACCCAATAGAAGACTAGTTGGACAGTGTCTCTTCTGTTAACCTGAAACAGTATCCTCTAGAGCTTACTCCTATCCTTGGCAAACTCTTCAATATTTCTCTACAGTGATCAAGTTATATCTATGGAAACATCATACGGTGTATCCAATTCCCAAGAAGAGCTGCTCTCTACCTTTGCCGACTACTAACCTCCAGCATAAAAAAAAATGTTGGGGATGGTCGTAATCAACCACCCCTTTCATCATCTTCAGTCTCTCTCGACTCTGACTACCAGTACATTTTCTGTAGAACCAGATCTACCAGAGGCTTGTTCTTGTACATTATGCACCAGTGGTCTCTCATCTTCGGGAACTTTGGCAAAAGTAATGTTGTTGCACTGGACATCAGCAAAGCCTTTCATTGCCTTCTTTAGATTACACCCATCTCTCATTTCTCGGATCGGAAGCTTCCTGTCAGAATGACGATGGGGCTCTCTCTCACCCATACCCTAATAACTGTGATGGACCCTAAGCTTTGCTTGTCTCCCACACTCTTTCTTCTATATATACATTAATGACCTGCTCACTGTCACTCATAACAACATACACCCCTATGCAGATGATATCACTTCACTCCTCCTTAATATTCTGCAAACATGCATCATCTGCTTGCAAACTAAATGCCTCATGAACAGAGACTTTGAAAACCTCCATCAATAGACACATAATAACTTAGTCTGTTTACACAGCACAATTACTCAATCTCTATCTGTATCAAGGAAACAGTCTTGTACCACACACCCCTACACATGAATAACACACACTTGAAATTCTCTGATGACCTTTTATGGTTACTTCAAATATATAACGTTGCCAAAACAGCATTCCAAAGACTTAGTGCCCCCAAATATTTCAGCCTTGATCACTTGCTGACCCTTTACAAAGCTCAAGTATGATCCATATATGGATCATCAATATGTCTTTAATAGTATTGTTATACTTTGGGAGGGTCATATCACCATTATTATATAACCACATGCACTGGTAGTTGTCCACTTCTTCAGTTTTTTGATTTTCAGAATTTTTGCTACACTACTGTAGCTTTTTCAATGATTTTAAACCTCCAACTGAATTCAGTTAAAATCATTGAAAAAGTTACAGTAGAGTAGCAAAAATTCTGAAAATAAAAAAAAACTGAAGTGGACTACTACCAGTGCATGTGGTTATATAATATATGGTGATATGACCCTCCCAAAGTAAAACAATATTGGTTACAACACACGGTTTCACGTAAAACATCTGGCAAAACAAATATAAAAATGAAATCTTTAATAGTACTGTTGTTATGCACACAAACTTCCTAGACCATATCCAAAGATTCAATCACCAACACACAAGAATCAATGCTTCACATATCTGCTGTTTCTTCATTCTGTTTCTTCTACTACTACTACTACAACAGCCTCTGCTTCTTCAAACTAGCGAGCTGTGTGGACTCCCTCCACCCAGGCTTACCTGACACACTTGTCTCTTTTCCACTGATTATCCCTATTGTCTCACTTCCCAGACCTTGACTAAAGTCTTTTATGAACCATTCCTCCCCAGAGCTGCTACTACTAAGGAATTCCCCCCCCCCCCCCGCTCATGTTTATTTGTCTGCAGCAGATGTCGACCAACAGAAGTTCACCAATCTGGGAGGGCCTGAAAAGGTCATGGCTATCCCCTTTCTCTGACTAACTTACAAACAAGGTAACGGGGGAGCCTCTACATGGTCGCTCGACCTGCTAGAAATAGCACCTAAATCTCCCTCAAATCACACCCTACCATCGTAAAAAAGGAAAGGACACAATAGAGAATGTGTTCCCTCAAACCCCTAAAATGGGATAGTCATGGTTGGAATGCCTTTGATCATATGTATGCTCGATCAGGTGCTAAAAAAGAAAAAAATTGGGCACATATCCAAGTTTGTTTTTTAACTATCTGGTGCTTTAAAGTATAAAACAGTGAAGATAAAACAATTGTGTTTACATTAACTACTGAGATTATATTCGTCTATTTGTTTTCTCCTCCCCATTGATGTGATTTTTACTGAAGTACAATAGTCTTCATATAAGTAGTCTTCTTCAGGTTTTATCTGATTTTTATTGTTCACTTGCTATGATACTCCTTTGATTCCTTGTACTTAATCTTAACTATTAGATGGTGACAGATTTTCAATGGCAGTAAAGTGTTTATAATAGTGTTCTTGGTTGCTAATAATATATTTCTCAAATAAAGCCACTTTATTTTCTACTTTTTAAAAAATGCGGTATAAGAAAGTGTATACTACTAACTAGTCAGTATTAGTCAGCTAATCATCAAACATATCAATCTTTGAGCCAACGAGGAAACCTCTATGTGGTTGCTTGGCCCACTGGAAATAACAACCAAATCTCCCTCAACTCAAACCCCATCATCTTAACAAGACGGGACATATTGTAGTCCTGTTTTGTTAATGTAGTCTTAGATACCTCTAAAATGACGGCATGGTCATGGCAAGACTTCCCTTGATCATAGATCTGCTCGATCATGTCTGACCTAGGGCTAAACAACAACAAATCATCCCTTTTTAATATTTTGTTGTTCTCTTATCAAGAAGTGGTAGTTGTTAGAGCATCGGACAGAATGCCTTGCAGTATTTGTTCCGGCTCACTGTGCTCCGAGTTCAAATCCTGCTAAGGCCAGCTTTGCATTTCATTCTTTCGCTGTAGATAAAGTACCAGTCTAGTGTGGTGGACTGGCGGAATTGTTAGAGCGTTGGGCAAGATGCCTTGTGTTATTTGTTATGGCTCTTTGCGTTCTGAGTTCAAATCCCGCCGTGGCCTAATTGGGTGGTAGACTTAATCCATCGCCCAGTTGACATAGATTTTCAATGGCAGTAAAGTGTTTATAATACCAGTGTTTTTTGATTGCTAATCATATATTTCTCAAATAAAACCACTTTATTTTCTACTTTTTTTAAAATGTAATACAAGAAGTGTATACTAACTAGTCAGTCAGCGATAAATTGCAAATTGTTTTGCTTTCATACTAGCAAATTAACTCCATTTTTAACTTTGATTTAATTAGATAATTATTACTACTTATTTTGTTTTACTTAGTACAATCAGTTGTTCGTTGTCTTAATTTGTTGGTGTATACTCTTTATTCAACTAGACAAATTAACAGAATAAACGAGATACAAATTTAGCAACTGACTGCTAATTTTTAGGTGATTGTTTTAGGATTGTCTAAATACCTCAGATAATTGTTGTGGTAAGTACAGAAATAGTGTACATAGAGCTAAGATGAAATACTGAGTATATATCAATGTATGTTGATTTCTGAGTTAGAGGAATAATTTAATATTTATAATTCTAAATTCAGATTTATGCAATGTTTTAGAAGGCAAATCTTTCAAATCCTGTTTGGCCTATTTTTTCAGTGAGTTTTGACCTAGCTAAGATTAAAAAATAACAGGCATGGCTGTCTGGTTAAGGAGTTCGCTTCTCAACCACGTGGTTTCGGGTTCAGTCCCACTGCGCGGCACCTTGGGCAAGTGTCTTCTACTATAGCCTCGGGCCGACC
>JAOPJM010527266.1:0-10332 GCA_027124095.1 Muusoctopus leioderma
TAATTAAATGAAATATAAATAAAAACACAAAACAAATAAAGGCAATAAACACATACACGGGTGAGGAGCCGCCAACTGAGTTTGATCAGGGTAGCCCATGATTCTGACCACCTTTCACCTCAGTGTACTACCTCTGAAAATAGTCTGTCCCGAAAGAGCCCGTGAGCAACCCATGTAGTTGGTGTGGATGAGAAAGGGCCCACATCCTCCTAGTGGTAAAGGTACAGAAGTTCATCATCCTGTAAGGTGATTTTCACTGTCTATCTCTAGCACGCTCGACATATTCGGAGCCCACCTCATCTGCACTTGATCTTTTGCTAGGTCATCTTGCAAGTCGTTTCAATTGTTCATCAGTTGGACTGCTTTCTCCCTCCCATGCTCAATTTTGAATGCCAGGCATAAGCCCTTCCCTGACTGGTGGATAATATATCACTCCATACCTCGGCCAGGGCTACCTCCAGTTGTTACTTTGAGGGAATAAAGAAAGCCACTGTGTTTTTAGAGATGCAGAGATATGTGACCCTCTTCCTTGCTCACTCTTGGATAAAGACCTCAGTCAGAGAGGAGTTTTCCAACGTGAACATATCTATTCTACGTAGATTTCTTCTCTGCTAGGTTACACATATTCAGCTTCTCTCTATCGATGGCTACTCTAGCGAAAGAATTGCTGACAGACTCGTATACTTTCGTCTATTAAAGTGGGCTTGTTTTCTTCGTTTAGCAAAACGTGTGGCTTGTTGTTTTTGTCGTTGTTGTTGTTAACAGTATCGTTCAAATTGTTCAAATTAACGTTTTTAACTGTTGAAAGAACATTTTTTTCAAGTACAATACGTGAGGATTGTTGTGAAATTAAATGTATCCTCCTTTTACTTTCTTTTGTTTGTTTTCTGTGCAGTTATGTTCATGTCTACTTTTTTTGAGGGGTGTGTGGCTGACAGGAAGCCAAACTGAGTTGTACTTTCTCCCAAATAGTACTTTCTCCCAAATAGTTTCTACCATTCATACAAGGCCACGCATTTTTTGAGGGAAAGAGGTAGTGATTATACTAGTAATATTTCATTGGCACTAGAGGGATGGACAGTAAAGTTGATCTTAGTAAGAATAATAATGATTCCTAGCATTGATACATTGTCCCACATTAAATCGAAATACGTTCTTAGAAAGTCGTAACTAAATACCACTAGGCATTTTGTCCGGTGCTCTACCGATTCTGACATTCACCATGCTCAATGCTGCTGCTGCTGCTGCTGCTGCTGCTGCTACTGTTGCTGTTGCTGCTGATAAAACAATGCCAGCAATAACAAAGTTGTTTTGTGGCTAGGCTTTTCGAGATAACGAAACGTTTTGGATATAAAAAGCACCTACATTGTTACACTGCTCCTACTTGTTGATGCTAAATATGTTAAAACAAAAGTCCCAAAGGATAGATTACATTTTACTATGAATCAGGACAACTGAAAAGATAACAAGAAAGTAGAACGGATAGGCCACGTTTGTTATGATTCTTCTGAAAGTGTAAAGTCAGAGTAGGTTTCATGAAATACTATTAATGAAGTTTATTTTGAAAAAGTAAGGGTAACCCATAAAAAATAAAGGGAAAGAAGGAAAGCATTTAAATTAAGAAGTTATCCATACAATACATTTTTTACAAAAAATAAATGTAAAATAATAACAATAGTAATAATTGTGCTTTTAAGGTATCAATATATTTCAAATTACTTCCATTTACTACAATTTTGGTAAATGTGCAGTTAGTAATATTTTAATAACCTCTCTTTCAGTAATGCGTCCAACCTTGGAATGGGGCGCTTGCCTAAATTAGTTCTTCTAAATATAAGATTGCGTAATAAGAAAAACATAGTTGCATTTATATGGGCTAGTCGATAGATCAGCACAGTTACAAATCAAGCTTTATCGTTTAGTAACCAGTCTTTGGCACTGCGATGTGTCTATGACCAGGACACCTAGCTCGCAACAGTCCAGTCCACTTAGCTGCAAGAAGATACCCTAGGGTGTTTCGTCGGCTCGCAGTGCTCAGTTCAACTGTTTTTGTGGTTATGATTAGGTGTTTGGTGCGACTTGTCTCATGTGTATGCCCAAGTCCAGCCATCGTTTCAGATCCTCAGATATAAAGCTGGAAGTGATTTTGCTTTCAGTAGGCAAATTCATCATAACAAACTGCCTATAATCTAATTTTTACCTACTCTTCACCTTTGCCCATCTTCTACATTTTCTATGGCTACTTCACCAGTTACTACTTCTCTGAACTGGATTGTTCTACATCACTCTCATTGAACAAAATCATTCTACCCATCTCTCTCTCTTTTCCATGATTTATACTGCGTCTCTCTTCATCTTCATGCGAAATATTTTCTCCTATTCTACCCACCTCGAACTACATTAAAGTGGGGTTCCTTCATCATTATTATCTTACAACTTAAGATTGATTTCCTACAAAGATACCAAAGCCTAAAGATTTATGAGCCAACAAAAATTCTCAATGTGGTCACTCGACATGCTAGAAATAACAGCCAAATATCCCTCAAATCACACCCTACCGTCTTAAAAATAAGAAAGACACATTGGATAATGTAGTCTAGGGTAAACTATGACTAATAAAAAGACAGGATGGTCACGCCTGAGATATATTTGATCATAGGACATGCATATCTCTCTCTCTAGGTACCGGCATCTGTCCTTTCTTTCTGCATCTCTCTCGATAGTAATGTTTTTGTGTGGGTAGCTGTGTCTCTCCTCTCTTTTTCTCTCTCTGAAATGTATTTCATCATTGATCATGTACACACACACAAACATACACACACACACACACACATAGGCAGACCTAAAGCAGTCGTTTAGATAAAATATATTAGAGGAGCAATTATAAACACTGCAGCAATAACAAAACAGTATAATTAGAATAACATAATATATACATAAAACCTAAAAGGAAACAGAAAACAATTGAAACCTAAGTTGTTTTAGCATTCATTGTAATTTTTTTCCAAGTAATGTTGTTAAGTATGTACATCTTGAAAAATACTCAACTAGAGTTTATTTCTATGCAGTTATTTGAGCATTTTCCACTTATAACAGTGAAATAATTTTCCAGATGTCCCATCAGCTCAATTATATTACTTTAATTGAAACTGTATAAATTCAACATTAGACTCCATCCCAGGGTTGTCTAACGTTCCAAATGCGAAGCCACTTCTGTTTATGTTCCCTTTAAACCATAAATAATTTTTAAGGTTTCAAAAATAATTCTATTCGATAGAAAAACATTCTATTTGAAAATAGAATCCTTGTTTGGACAAACTCAGTATCCTTAAATATTGAAACAATTGACCACAAAGGCTTATATATCTAAAAGAAAAAAAGAAAACAAAGTAATGTTACTTTTACTTAGTTTCAGTTCTTTCATAAGTATTAGACATTTATCCTTCCCTGGGAGTAGAAATGAATTTGAATAAGGTTCATACCGAACTCAAGGGCATTGCAGACGTAAGTGGTATTAAATGATTCCGAACAGGAATTGAAAAGTGTCGTTAACTCGAATCTCTAAAGTCTTAACCTCTAACCTACATTATCGTTACTTCTTACTTAAATTCATTCATTGGCATAATACTTCGGACTTATTTATTCTGGGAATGGTAAATGAGATTGTAAAATGTTCAAAGCGAAAGTGAATTGAAATGGATACAACTAGGAATCGAAACCGGTTTGTGCACTCATTTCAGTAGAACATTCTAATTTCTCGGTTTATAAGACAAATGCTAAATTTAAAACATCATGATTCATTGTCAATATCTTCTGACATATCAGCAGATATAATATCGATTCCGTTGAGTAGCCAGGGTGCAAATTTCATTTAATGTCTAATTTTATGGGGTCACTATAAGCCTTTGTCAATAATGGCCCAACAATATCTTTTTCCCTTTTCAATAATCTTCTTAAATTTCTTTAATATTTAACCAACTTCCAATAAAATTGCAAATATCACAAAACATAAAAATATAATCAGCAAACAAACTGTCTGTTGGTCACATGATATTTCGTCTGCCCTTCCCATTTAGCTGTGTGTTGTCTGCTGTATATCTATCTCAGTAAGAGTGTTTGACCTCTCTCTATTCAGGTACCAACATCTGCCCACACTCTCTCTCTATCTATCTCTATCTCTCTCTCTCTCTCTCTCTCTCTCTCTCTCTCTCCCGATAGCAATGCTTGTCTCTTCTTTTTTTCTATCTCATTATCTCGCTATTATTTTCTTTTTCACCCTCTCTTTTCATGTGGACCGCCCCCCCCCCCCAGTAAGTAATGATCCTTTCTCACTCTCTCTTTTTAGCTACGTTCTCACTCACTCCAGTTGCCTCTCTCACATTCCCTTCTCTTTTTTCTTACCATTCTATTTTCCGTGTTCTGAACAAAATTCACTCACACCTACATATATTATGAAGTGAAGTAGTCTGTTGAATGGACCCTAACATTCTAGAGGTGTTTATTTCAGCGTTAGTGGATGGATAAAAACAAAGAAACTGAATAGCACAGAACAATTCGTAGTTGGGTTCTTTACAATTTACACTTGATCCATCAATCCTAATTTCTATTATAACAATGGCTTTATAATTATACCAGGTCATTAGAAATATTATATTCACAGCTTCTAAAGCAATCCAATCACAATGATCAGGTGTACAAGATGATGGACATTCAGTCAGAATATAGTGTGTTTATAACCCGTTGTGAACACGCATGGCCTAGTGATTAGAGTGTCGACTCGCGTTCGTAAGGTCATGGGTTCGATTTCCGGACTGGGCAGCACGTTGTGTCCACGAGTAAGGCACTTCATTTCACGTTGCTCCAGTCCAGTCCAGTCAGCTGAAAATGAGTAGCCAGCGGAAAATACGGTGACACTTCTGTCAAGAGTTGCGACCAACATGTAGTATTCAGTAACGGAAAAACCAATGGAAACATGGTTTCCTTGGTTCAATTAGGAAGGTCTGCTACCATCTTCCGATTGATACGAGAAATAACCTGTTAGTGGCCCATGCTGTAAAACTGCATCCATGTTACCAATCTGACAACAGAGGGGAACAAAAAAAAGTGATGGAGGGTGGAATTAAGTATAAACTAGTACGTAGTTTATAAGGTGTAAATTATCAACTAGCCTATGGAGTTGAGAAACAACTTTGAAATAAGATTAAATTGGATTCGTTTTTATTTTACATCCAGATCCATAAGCAGTGGGTTGGCAGAATCGATAGAGCATCAGTTAACATACTTGAGGTATTTAGTTACGGCTCTTTACGTTCAGACTTCAAATCCCGCCGCCGTCAACTTTGCAACTTTGCCTTTCATCCTTCAGGGATCGATAAAATAAAGCACCAATTAAATACTGGAGTCGATTAATATTCGTATAACGCACCCTAATAGAAGACTAAGGAGACATAGCCGTTCGGAGAAAACAAATTATATATTGAAGATTTTTATTCGAAGCCCCTACCCCGAAAAACCAACCGAACAGAGTTTGCCACAGGTGTAAATTTTAATGAAAATATTGTTCTAATCCAAGTTTCTAAACGTTTTGGATCCTAGAATGTGTAGTATTACTTTCTAATTTGTTATGAATACTTTATTACTGTTACTGTTACAAAAGCGTTCGACATAGTTAACAGGGTTAAGTGGTGAACACGTCTCAAAATACATTGCCTGCTTTCAGTTTAAATATTTTATGCGATCGCTGTATGTTGGAATCGAATTTAGAGCATGTAGGTGTGTCTGATACAATTTTCAATGTTAATCGTGTAGATATGCTAGTGTTTAAACTGTTTGCAATTTATTTTACCCTTGTTTCCTGAATTGCTTTCAACAACTACTAATATAATTTCTATCTGTTAAAGAGTTACACAAAAATGGTTTATCATCAAAATATTTGTTGTTAATATCGCTCAGTACTCTCCAGAAATTTTATTGCTGTTGTTTTTGAAATCACCTTTAGTAGATCTATGTAAAAAAAATGTTTGTCAAAAAGAAAATTACCCACAAGTCCTAGATATGAAGTTACAAGATATCTGAAGTGTTCAATATGCTTCATTATTAAGAATCCTCAGACTGTGTGAGCAACCTTTAACATCAAGTATAAGTAAGTACATATGTGATGTATATAGCAGAGTTTGTAAAAACTTGTTTTAAAAAAACCGTGTCTGTCTGTAGATTCAACCAATATGCATACATACATTTTATATACGTTAGTCAGAAGGGGATGGGTAATGTCTATAATCTTTGCAGATCCAGCAAGACTCGCGAGGTTGTTGCAGTTGATGTTCAGTTTCAACATTTGTAGATCGAAGCCTGCAGGAAAAATGTGGAAGATTGAGTTAAGTGTTTAGTGCAAGATCTAGATGAGACACAACAGAGGTGATGAATGTTGAATGGTTCTGAGAAAATGGAGTAACTAGCAAGTTAAGGGAAGCAGATACCATTATAGTACTTAGAGAAGAGGCGGAGAGAGGAGACTGCATATCAGTGATTGTAGTGTATTGGTGATTGAATATTTGCCAATCAGTCAAATGGCCGTCCTTTGGAAGCAATGTAAGATGTCAGATTGAAGAGATAGCTGTCAGCTAATGCTGGAATGTGTATATTATTTATTGAGGGTATGCTGTGAAAGACGTTAGGTTCTTCATAGAATGAAATATCATTAAATATTTACAGCTTATCTAAGCTGTAAATATCCAGATATATTAGTGACATGACAGTTTGGCTGAAAGATAAATGTGTAATATCTCTCTATCTCCCACTCTCCTGCATTCATTCATCTATCTATCTATCTATCTATCTATCTATCTATCTATCTCTAACTTATCCTGTCATCCAACAGTTTCACTAATTCTTCCCCATCGGGCATCTTTGAAATGTAATGGGAAAATAGTGCTGTATACAAGTCAAATGAAAGGTTAAACAGTTTAAAAAAACAGGATCCATGAAAACTAGTGGTGGTCTGCGCCAGAAAAATTGTTTTTATTGGTAAACTATAAGTTTTTAAGTTCGTATGCTGAAGGGAGTTAAAACAATTACTTTGAGTCCTTCCTAATTTACATTCGGACAGTTGGGCGTTTACTGAAGTAATTGTGTCCCAAAATTGCTACCCAAATGAAACATTTGACTTGTAAAATATACGGTATACTATTTTCTTCTTTGTCTAGTCAGAATGGTCTTCCAAACACCCACTCAATGATATAACAAACAAACATGTTATAAGTAATTGTTTAACTATCTAACATAATTATTTAAAAATTGATTTCTTTTAAATTGATTGGTATTAGGCTAATTTTTGTAGAAGAGTGACATTGTCGAATCATATTTTATTACTTTTTTATCGCTTAGCCAGGAGGGAAAGCAGTGCCCCTTACCCTTTTGCGGGGCGTCCAAGATTGGTGGGAGGGAGGAAAGTAACCTCAACTGGAGACCTGGCCCGAATGCTTGCAACAGAGTGGACTTCGCTAAAGGCACCCAAGGGCCAGGTAGTGGTGGTGTTAAACCGGGTGACGGATTAAGTATACCACTCAAGCAGGCCACGGCGGGATTCGAACTCAGAATGCAAAGAGCAGAAACAAATACCGCAAGGCATCTTGTCGGACGCTCTTACGATTCCGGTAGTCCACAGCCCTAGACTAGTACTTTATTTATCTACTCCGAAAGGATGAAAGGCAAAATTGACCTCGGTGGGATTTAAAGTCAGAGTGCAGTGAGCCGGGACGAATATTGCAAGGCATTCTGTCCGATGCTGTAACCTCTCTGCCAATTTGGCGCAGAGAATATTGACCAGGAAGATATAAACGGCAAAGTTGATTTCTGTCGAATCTGAACTCAAAACGTAAAGAGACGAAACTAAATTGTATAAAATATTTAAACCGACGGTCTACTGTTTTCGACAAATCGCTACACTTCACTTATTTTAAATAAGTAAATGAGCACAACACACTTATTTCAGTAAACGATACTCTAAACTTCGAGGAAAGAAAACAAATACATATGATCCACTTTGACATTGCTTCAAAACATTTTACGATCGACTATAAAAATGTGTATAGAATTACCATATTTAATTGAGTTTAATGCGAGAAATTTAATATAAAAAGTCAGTGTCAAAATTGGTGGGAGTAGCATTATACAGGAGTGTAACAAGAAATAAACGCAACAACAGACCTGTGAAAACGAAGATCGAATGTGGTAGCCCTGAAACATGTAACTTCTAAAGTATACACTTCATTGCCTGCGGGTATGAAACACCGTATATGTAGCGAAATCCTGCAAGAGCAATTGTTTGTTCAGTTAGCACGCTTGCGGTGTGGTTTTACACTCTATTGTTTAAAATTGATTATTTAATTTAGAAGTTACCGTTTAAAACGTGAAAGTTACATTACTGACGTATACTATTAGTAAAAAATGTTTTCACTATACACCTTATAATATAAAAAATACGAATGTGGAAAAGAGACGTATTGTCTGCAGCGTAAAATTTAAACTTAAAGTCATAGAATTTGATGAAAAGAACAGCAACTGTGCAGCCTCTAGAAGGACCCAAAACCCAACTGCAGAAAATGCCAAATAGTAAACAATCTCTTTGGAGAAAGCAGGCTTACTATCTAGAACTAGAAAAATAATTGGTCGAATGGGTGGAAGACTAGAGAAAATATGGATATATTATAAGAATACTGTATGTAAAGTTACAAGCAAATAACATTTTAAAAGATGACATATACGGAGCTAGTTAATATTTCAAATTTTTAAATGGGTGGTGCTAATGATTCTTCAGAAGGCATTCTTTAGCTGTTTCCCAGAAAACAAAAAAATTAGAAGCTTTCCTCTGATTTGGGTGATAAGATTGTGCACTTTCATAGATTATAATAAATCTGATAAAGCAGTATGTTTTTATACTGATTAAAGTTGGGAACATCGATGAAACAGCCATGTTTTTTGACATGGCAGGGAATAGAACACTGGATAAAATAGGAAGTAAAACTGTCTATGTTGGAATAACAGGATATGACAAAAAACAAAACAAAATACAGGTATTGTTTACTGCCAGCCGACAGGATGGATGGATGGGGAAGGTATAGGTTATGGTTAAGAAAAGTATGGGATAAACGACCTGGAGCACTTTTAAAGAAACCTGCAATGCTAGTGTGGGACCAGTTTAGAGCTCACCTTACTGAACCAGTCAACACACATATTGAAAGTTAGAATAAGTCATCAAGCTGCAATTCCATATGGTTTGACAAGTTTTCGTCAGCCCCTTAATGTTGTTTGAAACAAACTATTCAAGGATAAAGTTGGGAAACACTGGATATCATCTGATAAAGTGGGAAAAAAGCAGGAGGTAATCTTAAAAAACATCGTCTTGCTCCTGCTGCCACTTGGGTTAAAGTAGTTTGGGATGCTTTACCCGAATGTATGGTGTCCAAGAGCTCTTTAAAGACTGATATTAGTAATACATTTGGAAGGAATGGAAGATAATCTGTTGTGTAATGACTAGGATGCAACTATAGACACCACTGCAAGTTTAAATGAAGAAGCTGCTGCTGTTGATACTAACTTTTCTTTCACTGAGTGGACTGGAACAAATTGAAATGAAGTGGCCTGCTCAAAAAACAACACGCCGACCTCATGAACTTACGATCGTGAGCCGAACACCCGGTTACAGATATGTATGTGTGTGTGTGTGTATGTACACACACACACACACACACAGATATATATGTGCACAGTAACACAAATGCATATTTCTATACGCGGGTGTGTGCTTCTAGTGTGTACGCTATTAAGTTGAAACATTACCCGCCACTCATCTTTTCTTCTGCAGCTGTTGATCTGTGAGGTCAAATAACTCGTTATAGTATGAAGAAAAACTTCAATAATTTTTCTTGTAGCATCATAACATTTAGAAAGTTGAGCTGATGACTGGAGTAGTAACAGTGTACTTAATAACCACCCTCTAAACACATACAGTTACCAGTTCCAATATAAAATTCTTGTTTTTCTGCATTCTTTAACTAGATTCAGTCATTGGATTGCGGCCATACTCTGGCACCGCCATCAAGTATTCTTAGTTGAGGATATCAATCTCAGTACGTATCTCAGTCTAGTACTTATTTTATCGAACAATATTTTACCGAGTGGATAAGTTACATTTTTGACAAAACACATGTTTATTAATCGGTGGAGTTGTGTCAAACACGGATGCTCAAACTCACTCACACCCCCTTTCGAAATTGGCCCAATAAAAATACGCTTGGGAAGCCTTTTGCAAAGCCCCAACAGACAAACGAG
>JAOPJM010527276.1:0-10331 GCA_027124095.1 Muusoctopus leioderma
TCCGTCTACCAAATTCACTCAGGCTAGAGTAGAAGACACTTGCCCAAGGTGTCACGCAGCGAGACTGAACCGGAAACCACGTGGTTGTGAAGCGAACTCCTTAACCACACAGCCATGCCTGTGCCTAGATGTTAAAGACGACTGCAATGGGGTTTCAAACTCGAGGCACCTAATTGTTATGTTCAATCATATCTGATTCTTCTCAATATGCTCAAACATAATTCTATCAACCAGGATTCAACGGGGCAGTCTTTGTGTAGTCGGTCAGCCAGCTAGAAATAGCAACGAAATCTCCTTCAATTCACATCCTACCACCTTAAACGAAAAAATAGACACATTGAATAATATAGTCCTAGATACATTATATTTGAAACAAATGTCAGGATGATCATGGATGGAACGTATTTGGATTAGGGCTAAACATCGATAACAAAAAATATTTCAAGCTTTGAAGCGCTAAGTAACTTCCTGTGATAGGTGAGTAATTATTTCAACGACTCTTGTTCATTATATTACTGGCATATGGTGATGGAAATATTTAATCAATGCCAATAATAATCTGGAGGTAGATAAAATACACACAAGCTCTATACTGATTTCTTTCAATTAGTTCCTTCTTTCTAAGCTGCGTGTATACACTGTCGCATTGGTGTCTACGACATGGTTTCCCGATTACTGACAATGTTGATGTACTAATATTATGTTTTTGTCATTGTAGTATAAATAATGTAGTAAGTCAGTATTGCCTTATCTCTTTTAAGAGTTATACATGTTAAGTTCGTTCTGCACATTTTTCTAAAATCACCGGCCAGAGATATCCAGAACAACCAAATTGTTCCTCAGAAAGACATGATTTGGAAATCTGCTTTCCTGACTTATTAGAAATATTCATAATAGCCATTCAAGCATTATATTCATAGTCAAGCAAACCTGCCTTCTCGCGCCACTACTGAACGTTCTGAGAAGAATCACATTTGATACATTTGATGTGCGACAATTAAAAGTAGTGTCATACCGGTAGAGGATCATACAGAAAACCAGTTTGTACACATTTAATTCGATCAATACAATCTGAGAACATTAGTAAGGATTAAGTCCAGAACAAATCATATGTTTGGTATCGTTAAGCATTGCTCAAAAGTATTGACTTCGCCTCGATACGGCTATAGCCGTGATTAATTAAAGTTATTCTGCTCGCCACATTAAGTATGTTAGCACTTACTTCACTGTATATATTTCAGGATAATTCAGGCTAGTCTCCTAGTCTGCCATGAAAGTGTCCCTGAAAGATCGGATTGAAGTAGCAAACACTTACTTCACTTCGGCGGTGTAATATAACTGAACTGAGGAACTTACTCTTCTACAATTTGTGCAAGGTTGAGGTACATTAGCTCCCAAAAGCTGCTTAATTAAAGTTTTCTTTTGTCGTGGGCTGAGGTTGAGCCATCAGCAAAGTATCCTGGATGGTGAGCGTACACCAGCCCGTTGGACCCGACTTTGAGCTCAAGTGTCCAATGACTGCATGTTCACGAATGCATCTAACAAGGTACAGCAACATATGTATTCTTTATTGAGTAGTTTACAGAGTTAAGTCTGTTCCAATTCTAAGGGAATTTGTTCAGAACTGGAAAACAGTTAAACAAACATGATATATATTCTAGTTCCTTGGGCGATGGGGGGTGGGAGTGGAATATGTTGTAGAGAAGTAGTATTAAGTTCAGAATAATGTGAGAGGGTGTGGGGGTATACTTCCCTTGATCAACATGTAAACTAATACTCTGTACCGTACTTCTGTCTGGTCAGCATACCATTATTTCTCACACTGATACAAATACATATACTAAAAATCTGTACTTCCTACCTCTAGACAGATGTAAACAATAGACAGGTGGACACTTACATGGTACGTAGGTGTATATTTATATATGTATACTCACACACGTACATACATATACACATAAATACATATATATATACATACATACATATATATATATGTATATGTATATATATATATATGAATATGTATATATATATGTACATGTGTATGTATATAATATATACATATATATATAATTAATTTCCTGCTGAGGATTCTGTCGGTCAGCGTTTGACTGGTCGCTCGGTCACTCTGGCAAACTGATCGATTGATGAAACACAAAATCGCGTATTTGTGTACAGGAGACTGTATATTGGACTTTCAGAAAGTTCAATATAGCCATTTACGTTGTCCAATAGGAAAGGGACGTACGGTATATATATATATATATATATATATACACACGCATTCTTCGCACAAACTTACATTATACTTCTACTCTGAACTTAATACTACATGTCTATTACATATTCTCCCTGTCTACAATATATATACCATGTTTGATTAACTATTTTCCAGTTGTGATCAAATTCCCTTAGAATCGAAACAGAATTGACTCTGAAAACTATTAATCTAATAAAGAATATAATGTACTGTATTTCCTGAAGTATTGAATGCTTTATTTTGCATCTTTAAGACTTGTTCTTACGAACAAACACTCAAGAGTGTATATATATATATATATATATACAAGGAATGTAAACATATGACCTCGTGGTAGCATATTTAACACTCAACAGAATACCATAGAGGTGAATACACTGGAGTGGCGAAATTCTTCCATTATAAATAGCAGGGTATCAAGACAGAGTTTGTGTTACTAGTCACACGCACACGAACCAAATGAATAAACAACCTCGAAAAAGGAAAAAAATAAAATAAATTTACATGTACATATAAATATATATATATAGTGGTTGGTGAATATTTGTGTGTGTTTATATGATTATGCTTGCGTTATGTATAATTGTTAAATTTCTATAGACAAAGAGGAATGAAGGTAAAGATAAGCAGATGTAAACCCATTGATAATATTGCACATCAGTCGACTGAACATCATGCATGGAATATTGCTAACAATATTGCTAGTCTCAGGATATAATTATCGTATTTCAAAAGATATTAAGAGGAATATATTGACAATTAATAATATTTATAGAGCAAGATAACATTCCATGTTTTTGGCATATTTAAGTTATTTCATCAGAATTGTAACATTGGCTGCAACAATCTGTTTACACACCATGACATAGAGAAACAATAGCTGAGGCTATGGAGACGTAGGTATGGACAGAATGCTGAAGTTTAGCTATTAAGTGTAGACATTTGGAGGCGTGGTTTGGAGCTCAAAACATTTTTATCAAAACATTCATTATCATTGCTTGCTTCATGCCATAATTTGCGTCTCTGTTATAGCGTAGTTGATATGAAAGAGTGTTTAAAACAGTCGTAGTGTTTGTTGTTTAACCCAGATCAAACCTGATAAAAGACCTTCTCTTTTCAGGGATAGTGTATCTAGAACTACATTATCCAATGTGTTTTTAAGAAGTTAGTGTGTGATTTGAGGGCTGATGTTTCGAGCATGTCGACCAAATATGTGGAGGCTCTCTCGTTGGCTCGTATAACTGATCTCTTTTATAGGCGTCCTCAATTGGTATAGATCTCAAAATATATGAAATACATGATAGAAGTTTGTCTTTATGTTGACCAGTATCAAATTTATTCAGATGAATGTGTTGACCGTTGTTTTTCGATTATACTCACCAGCACACCGTATATTCCTCAGTAGTGCATTATGTTGTTGTTGTTTAGCCCTAGGTTAGCCCTGATCAAACAAACATATGATCAAAATGTTCCAGCCGTGACTACCCAGACTTTTTTTCACAGACATAGTGCATCTAGAACATTATACAATGTATTCTGTCTTTTTTAAGAGGGAGATTTGGCTGGTATTTCTGTAAGTGATCATTTCTACCTCTACTGTTGCTTTACTTACTGTTGTTGTTGTTGTTCCTGTAACTGTTGTTGTTATTGTTGCTGCTTCTTCCATTAGTGTTGCTTATACTGTTGGTGTTATAATCGTTGTTGATACTGCAGTTGAACTGCTGCTGTTTAAGCCTCTGTTGCTGCAGCCGCTGTGGCAGCCCCGTACAAAACACACACTCTCTCTCTCTCTCTCTCTCTCTCTCTCTCTCTCTCTCTAACGAATGCAAATTTTGCCCTTCCCGATGTGGGAGCTCCTAAATTTCGACGGCGATGCTTTATATCATGTCAAATCAGCTCTGATCAAAGCTGATCCAACCATGACAACCGCCATCTTATTTCTTTCAGACACAATGTCTCATGGTCTACATTATCCAATATGTCATTCATTTCTTTTAAGACGGTAGGGTGTAATTTGAGAAAGATGTTGCTGATATTTCTAGCATGTCGTGCGACCACGTAGTGGCTGCCTCTTTGGCTGGATGAAATTGCTAATAGATATCTGGGATTTTATATATGTATCTGAGTAAGACACCAGATTACTATTAATGCATCACCCTAAAGCATACAATCAGACCCACACAATCCTGACAAGTACGAAATATGTATACACACATTAAAATAGCTGTATCCCAATAGACTCACCAGTCTGAAACAGTGATTACGGCCATCGAGGGAGCTTCTATGTGATCGTTTCACCTGCTAGAAGTAGCAGCCAATCTCCCTCAAATCTCACCCTTCCTACTTAAGTAAAGAATGCCATTGATCATAAGTTTGCTCGATCAGGGCTGACCTGGGGTTTAACAACAACAACAACAATGCTAGCAGCAGCAACTGTGCTTGGACGTATAACACCTCAAACAAACCCAGAAGGGAAATAAGTGTTGAGCTCCCAATATATTCAGTGTGTCCGCCTCCACTATGACCACCACCTGGGCCTATAGAAAAACAAGAACAGACTAGGCAGCGGGGAAAATACAACATACTCAGATTACCACACTGCACTCCACACAATAAACCCCCGCCTGCCTGAATCCGTGAGGTAGACCTCAAGAAGTCAAATGCGTAGAATACTTACAGTGATGGACGTGTGGATCACATCCAAAACGTTTGACCATGTAACTAGATGCTATAAGTTTGCTCGAGCAGAGTAGAGCTGGTAGGGTTGTACACAACAACTGATATACATTTATATTTAAAACATATGACTATTTTCTCAGGAATACGATTTTGCCAAGTATTAATTAGCTTTTGATCGGAAAGGATACTGGAAAAATGTTAAACTAAAACAATCTACTTATCGCATGAGACATAACAGAAGGAATTGTACAAGTCAACGAAAATAATAAGAAGCATGACAAAGATTAATTCAGCAAAGCATATGATGTTAGAAATTATAATCACTTATTTGAGATAGGAAGGGGAAACAATGCTACTGACAGGACTCGAACCCCGTATAGAGCGTTTGCAGCTGATCAAATTAGATACTATTATTTCTTTTTGATATCTTAACTGTACTATTTTATCTATACAAGATAATTCCCCAGTCACTTAGTGCTTGAAGGATAGGCTATTCTACTAATGTGCAACACAGCTAGGTGCCCTACCTGGGCTTTATGTATGCGACGAGAAATAAACCTATGGATCAAATTAAGAATTACCTGCTAAGTGTTTAATGCAAATGATAGATGCAGGCGCTCTGTAGTGTAATCGGTAGCGTGGCCACCGGTCAAGCAATAGATATGTGGATCGAGTCACATCAGTGGTCTTGTTTCTGTTATTTATCTGAAATTGGTGCTTATAATGTCTAACTATTTACATTGTAATTCAGCATATAATATAGTTCCATATTCGTGGATCATCCCTAATGATGTTTAGTATTGTAGTGTTTTGGTCCAACTACAGTCATCATGTATGTCAAGAATCGGTTTTGTATGCTAGTGGTAAGTATCGTCAATCTGTTTTAATTAAGAGAGTAATATAACAGGGGCACTCATGTACTACACTTCCTTTAATTATTACATGGATTACATGAAGTAACGAGAGAGCCTGTATGCGATCACTCGAACTGCTAGAAATACCAGCCAAATTCCCTCAGACCATATTTTACCATCTTGAACAAGGAATGGTAGATTGGATAAATTCACAGAAAATCGGATGTGATGGTCATGGGTGGAACACTTTGATCATAGATCTGCTTGATCCGAGCGGATCTGGGGCTTAACAACAACAACAACAACAACAACAACAACAAACCAAAAACAACAGCAGCAGCAGCAGCAGCTTTGATTCCATTATTAATGTCTATAGATAAAGAGCTACCAGAGATTCCTCTCCGAACGTAAACTTGAAAACAATGAAGCTGAGCTCAACCACCAATTGTTTATAGTCGGTATTGAATAGCATCGTGGATGAACAGACATAATATGCAAATAGTTATGTGATAATATCAGCATCATAGAATGAAACACATGATTCTAAGAGAGAAGTATATAATAACCTTTGGAAGCTAGACTTAAAACGAATACCGAAGGAAGAGATAAAGGGAAAGATAAAACGTATACAAATGAGAAATCTGAAACTATTGGTGAAACAAACTCATGCAACATTATTGATTCAATCAATGGCTGGACAGACGTAGATGAAAATATTTCACCAATTCTTAATTCGACAAACAAAAATATTGACCTACTTGAAATGTGAAAGAGATGGCAGTCTTCATTGGGATCCAGTCTGATACATCTGATCTTCCTTGGCGAACTTTCCCTATATTTTGATATGTGAGGGATAGATATTCCATTATACATACATACATACATACATACATACATACATACATACATACATACATACATACATACATAGATATATTTATATATATAATATGTATATATAATATATATAGATATAGATATCTATATTGATAGGCGTAGGCATGGCTGTGTGGTTAAGGAGTGCGCTTCGCAACCAAGTGGTTTCGGGTTCAGTCCCACTGCGTGGCGCCTTGGGCAAGTGTCTTCTACTATAGCCTCCAATGCCTTGTGAGTGAATTTGGTAGACGGAAACTGCAGAAGCGCGCCGTATATATATATATGTATATATATATATATGTGTGTGTGCGTCTGTGTGTTTGTGTTTGTCTCTGTCTCCGTATCTGTCTGTTTACCCCCGCCCCCCTGTAACTAGCGGTTCAGCAATAGAGACCGATAGAATACTTACCCGACTTGAAAATAACTACTGGGGTCAATCTGATCGACCACCAAGTCGGTGCCCCAGCATGGCCGCAGTCAAATGACTGAAACAAGTAAAAGAGTAAAAGATATATATATATATATTTATATATATGCATGTGTATTTATGAATATATACATATATATGTATATGCATATATACATGCACATTCACGCACACACACACATACACACGCACACACACACACACATACATACATACATACATATGTATATATATACAGAAGTGTATGTGTACGCATGAATAAGTATGTATCTATGTATGCATGTATGCATGTATGTTATGTATGTATGTATGTATGTATCTATGTATGTATGTATGTATGTATGTATGTGTGTATGTATGTATGTATGCATGTATGCATGTATATTATGTATGTATGTATGTATGTATGTATGTATGCATGTATGTACGTACGTACGTTCGTATGTGCGTCTGAATGTATATATGTATTAGACGACTAGTACGTAGAGAATAGCCATCAATTATGTTAGAAGAAAAGTAGCTATTACAGAAACTTGCTCCTGGCACCGAACATCAAACTTCTTCTAGCAACACACTAATCCCCCTACCACCACCATCATCACCATCATCACCACCACAACCACACTTTGTTTGCTGCGCCCTTCTTACACTTACCCACTTCTTTTCCGTCGCCATTCTACTTCTATTGCTGTGGCCGCCGAAAGTACAGAAATCGGCGCCTTCCTACTCAGAATCGACTCGACCAAAATAATTTGGCGCCGATCTCATAAGACAATCTTCAATATACAATATTTTTATTTCCTCTTTTACGTTATTATTACTACTTCTTATGTTTTTTTTCTTCTCTTTTTAAATCCACAATCTCGAGTGCTAATTAGTATTAAAATTCCATAGTCATCAACTACAGAAGAATTGTTGGCAAATAGTTATTATGTATTTAATTTCGCTCATTAATTTGGTGGGTAAGTTTGTTTCTTTGGTTTTTCTTTTGTTTACTATATTTTTGTATCATTATTTTTTTTCTTTTAGTATAAGAAGTTTCTCTAGTATATTTACCCTGGATATTTTTTCCTTACATATTCTTTTATTCTTTTACTGGTTTCTGTCATTGGACTGCAGCCATGCTGGGGCACTGCCTACAATGGTTCTTAGACTGTAAACATAAACATAAACATGACCACACATATGAACACAGACACACACGCACGCACGCACGCACGCACACATATACACACATACATATATACACACACACACACACACATATATATATATGGTGGTGCCCCAGCATGGCCGCAGTCCAATGATTGAAACAAGGAAAAGAGTAAGAGATATATATACATACACACACACATACATACATACATATATATATATATCAATTTATTATTATTATTTATTATTATTATATATATATATATATATATATATAGGCATGGCTGTGTGGTTAAGGAGTTCGCTTTCCAACTACGGGGTTTCGGGTTCAGTCCCACTGCGTGGCACCTTGAGCAAGTGTCTTCTACTATAGCCTGGGGCCGACCAATGCCTTGTGAGTGAATTTGGTAGACGTATATATATATGTCGTATATATATATGTGTGTCGTATATATATATGTATATATGTGTATATATATATATATATATATATATGTATATATGTGTGTGTCTGTGTGTTTGTTTGTTTATGTCCCGTAACCTAGCGGTTTGGCTAAGAGACCCATAGAATAAGTACCAGACTTAAAAATAAGTACTGGGGTCGATCTGATCGACTAAAAAAACCTTCAAGGCGGTGCCCCAGCATAACCGCAGTAAAATGACTGAAACAAGTAAAATAATAACAGAATAAAAGAATATATATATTTATATATATATTAAGTTTATTTTAACCAGAAATTGTACTAGACTCTTTTTGTATATGTATTCAAGTCTCCGTTGATCTAGCAAGCAGTTTAGACTGACTATACCATGCTGATGAGATCTAACAAGATCGAAACGCGTCCATGGTTGTCGCTGCTTGCCAACAAAGATCAGATTGTCCTTCTTCCCCAGCATGTGAAATATATTTTTTAAAAGGAAATATTAAATTACTCGAAAATTACCTCCCTTTTGCTATTTTCGGAAGCCAAATGCCTCTAAGCAATTGTCTTCTTGTCTCTAGTTTGGAGTTCATTTTCGACAATTCTAATATTTATTCTGTATTCTGTATACTGTTCAGTATACTATTGCTTTGCTTTATATATTTCATATATATTGTATATGTATTAAAATACATCGACTGGATGGTAACAGCTGGAACGCCTTTGTGTTATCTCCTTTCATATCGTGGATGTTTGTCTGTTTGTCTTGATACGACGTCGCCATTTCTGAACAAATCTTTACCAAATTTGTCATGGACATACTAATGTACCCCAGAATATTTCTTGTACAACGAAATCCGGAATCACACCTTGGAATACACATTTTTCGCTTAAAATATGAAATTTCCCCAAAAGATATGGGGGAAAGACAAGAAGTTGCACTTGAGTAGGAGGGAGAAAGTAAGAAGCAAAATAGGTGGTGAAATAGGAGGTATTCATTTTTAAAGAAGGGGAGAGGGAGAAGGAACAACACAGGTTGCTCTCTCTCTCTCTCTCCCTCTCTCTCTCTCTCTCTCTCTCTCTCTCTCTCTCTCTCTCCTTCTAATGTTAAAGAGTCGGACAAAATATTTTGCGGTATTTATTCCGGCTCTGTACGTTCCGAGGACTACTACTTTTATTTTTCTTCAAGTAATATAAATGCTCAATAACTTATATCCTACTGCTACCTCTATATCACTATTGAGAACTTGAATATCATATGATGCCCATAATCTGGTACATAAAGACTTGCTATTGATTCATTTATGTTTAACAAAAAACAAAAAATGTATCTACATATTCCGCACCCGGGCAACGCCGGGTATCTCTGCTAGTATATATATATATAAACTTCAGTGACACTGAGTTAAAACCTGTATTGAATAAGGATTTATCTCCGTATTCAATACATCGAAGAACAACGAAGGTTGGAAACGACTCGTCCCATACTATTTTTGAAATAAATTTTCAAAATAGCTGCAAGGTACGTAACTCCGGCATATATACTATAGAGTTATGTACCTTTGTTTCGTACACATACATTATAGTTCAAATCCCGCCGAGGTCAACTTTGCCTTTCATCCTTCCGGGGTCGATAAAATAAAGTACCAGTCAAG
>JAOPJM010527307.1:0-10330 GCA_027124095.1 Muusoctopus leioderma
ACACATATATGTATTTATAATATTTATATTATTAAAGACTTAGTCTTATCTCTATTTTCGACCTTAAATATGTCACATATCCTTATCTATCGACCTATTCTTTGTACGTTCCATATATGTTTATCATACTTCAATTAGGTTACACGGTTACACAAAGAATAGTTCTACCTTTAAGTCAGACAATTCAAGAATAATAAGATTTATCTTTTATCGTTGTCTACAATTCAATTGTAAGAATTATATTTATCGACCAAGAAAAATAGTCTATAAACCGACAATCACACAAACTCATTAACACATACTCAGACATATAATGACACGAAAGCAACTGCTTTTTATGCGCGCGCGTGTGTGTGTTTTTTTATATATAAAATATAACATACATCTCCAATCGGTTATTCAGTGTGATATTTATCGCATGCAAATGTGATAGAATCAGTTATTTGAGGCTTTGTTATTTGAGAAGCAGTCAACAATGTAATTAGTCTTATTTTATACAAAGGGATGTTAAAGTTAAGTTCTGAATTTCATAACTTTTTCAAAGACCTTACAGGTGAACAGTGTAATAATTTATTTTAATTTGATATCCCATACAAGCAGAATCCATTGTTTCTTTGTTTCTATGACAAGATTTGAACTCAGAAATATTTTTCATCAATAATACAGTCCAATCTGCTTCTAAAATGTATCTATATTCTTCATAGTGCTTATTTATATCTAGGCAGAACGAACCAGTGAGAAATTAGTGTTTTGAACTCTGAACTAACGTCATTGTAATATTACTTTTTATAATGATAATCACCGCTGAGATAACCTACTTGACTACAAGAATTCTACGACAATATCCATGTTTATGTAGAGTTTGGGATTTCCAGTCCTCAGTACCTTTGAGAAAGACGTCAAATGTTCATCATGCACAATACACAATGTAAATCGATATTCTTAAATGTTTCTTTTATATTTTGCTGTAACATATATTGCATTTTATATACGTAAATTTTATATGAGTAAATTTCAGTAAAATGTCCTTAAAAGACTTTTCTAGCTTCTTAAGTCTAAGTTCTATTCCTCTACATATTGTTCTATTCCTCTGCATATTGATTAGTAAAATGTTTAGTCAAAATAAAATTGAATTATATTGAACAGAGGCACAATTTCTTTAGTAACTTTCCCGTATGAGACTATCTTGTAAGCTTTCGTATGAATTCTCTCACGTTTCCAGTTTCACCTACCCTGACGGCATTTCTAATATTTCTTTCTTTGATTGAATACGGTAATATAACAACTCACCATGCGATTAACTTTTATATTTCGTACAAAATATACTTACTCTCGAAATTAGCTGACTGGCCCATAAAATTTGCGATAATTCAAGTCAACTAATTTCGAGAATTATTAGAAACATATAAAGGATAAAATAATATGATAATAAATATAATAATTATTGTCTTACTATCATACTTTTCCATGTTTGCTGGACTTATTAAAATTATTGTTAAAATTCTGGAAATTATTTTAGCATGGATCAAAATGCATGTTATTGGAATTGGTTAGGTGATTGTATATTGTTTTCCTTGTCCTTGCTTTTATAAATATATTTATGAAATATTACTACTTCTTTTCAATTATTGAAGCAGTGTAGTGCATGTAATATAGATTTGTGTAGTAATGTAGTGTAGAAATGTAGTGTTTGGAATGGTTTTATTATTGATATATGCTTGATGTAAGGGAAAAGTCATCTATCGTTACTATACACCCTGCAACTTCTTTTTCCAGTAAAGATATATTTGTGTTTGTTGTAGTGGAGATTGTTCAATATTTCATATGATACCATTAGCGCAGGCATAGCCATATGGTAAAGAAGTTCACTTCGCAACCACTTGTTTCCAGGTTTGATAGTTCTATGCTGCACCTTGGGTAAGTATCTTGTACTGTAGCCTCGGGCTGAGCAACACCGTGTGAGTGGAGTTTGGTAGACGGAAATTATGCGGAAGCTCATCGTATATACATAATATATCGACTAAAAACCATTGACGTCGGGCAGTGCCCCAGCATGGCCACGGTCGAATGACTGACCAGTAAAAGAATAACAGAATAAGGGAAAGGCTAAATAGATTTACTTTTTAATGATTCATCAGCCTTTATGAATCATATGGGAAATATTATCTTACTATAACGGTGAAAACCGGTGTCAGAAAAGTACTACTACTACTACTTGTGCAGCTGCTGCTATTTATGTATCGTGTGAGTAATGTTTGGGTGGGAAGAAAGTGTCATACCACCTGAAATAGTGGGAGGGTGAATAAAGGCGGCGAATAAGCGCGATGGCGAAACAAGTCAGAATTCTTTGTGTCCTAAGCATTAACAAACCAAGTCATCACAGACTCAAACTTCCTCCCATTTGAGAGTGAAGATTAGATTGAAGCAGAGTAATAGGAATCTTGTTTTAAAGAAGAAAAAGGTTGACGGTCGAAGGAGAAATGAGCTGAAAAATTGTCACAAGCTGGAATCGAATAATAAGTAACTGACAAAAAGAAAATAGAGGTAAATGATTCTGGTGGTGCTGATGGTAATGGTTAGTTCCATAGCCTATTGGATGTTGGGACAGCACGGAAGACCTTGTCTTCATATAATGTATCTAAGGCAAGTCAAACTTGCGTTTTCCATCCCTCCCTAGACGATGACTACCAACATTGGGCCAGGTCTGGAGAGAGGTGGAACTAACGAAACACTTGTCAGCTTTATTTTGTTCATTTTTGTTCATACATTGTAGTAAGTATCTGCATATTAGTGGCCTGGATCCTAAATAGTTAAATGTTGGTGATATATACACAGTTTAGATTTTGGGCGTATAATTTGAATCGCTGGTTTCTTGGTTGATTCAAGGGATATGGGATTAATGGCAGTGCCTTTACCAAAAAAAAAGGATAGTCTTCAAGGTGGGGTTCGATGTAGAAATGAAGCCCCTCCTAATTCAGAACTTTTCGAGACTCGGAAAACAATTAGTATTTATGTAAATGCCAGTTTTTTTCCTGATAGTTAAAAGTTTGATTATGAGTGGGCTGGCATGGAAGCAAAAATAATTGCATGCAGTTTACTTGACATGGATATAATAACAGCTAATTATGGAGTCAGAGTTCCTAACCCACTATCTTAATGGATAAAGACGACTTATTCTCTCTGTTTGATCCTCATTTTTCAAGAGGACTGCAATATTTGTTCTTCATATAATGAATCTAGAGCACAAGAAAAGTTGAAGCCAGCTTTACAGGCTAACTAAACACTCATAAATGTTACAGTATTTCCCTTGCTTACAGCGGTCAGTTGTTCTTTATATCCTGTACATATGTACAGCTACGTAAACTGGGCTGTTAGTTGTTAAGTAACATGAGCATGAACACAACTCAATAGCAGTGACGGCCTGCGAACCACCGACCACGCAGCTGTTTGTTGAGCACAATACTGACTCGGCTAGCCACACTTTCGTCATGTATGGCCAGTACACAAAATTCCAGATGGCTCACTTCAAGTAGCTGTAATCAATACAAAAAAATTCTTCGGGAGCATGATTATTTGTAATACACTGGAGCTTGATCCAGGAGGATATCTGTCTCTCATCTACTTAACACCATAAAACTTGACCAAAGCATCAGCTTTATAAAACCCATGTAGATTCCACTAAACATTTAAATATTTTTGTAAATGGATTTTCCTTTGTCAACTTGCGCTTCAGCCACAGTATTTATTCATGGCTTGAAAAGCGCAGATTTAGAACAATAAATATTTGGCAAAGATGCCTTTCCTTTCGGGTTAAAATCTAAATAGTCTTATGCCTAAGAAATAAAAATATATTCTAAAAGATTTTTATATAAATTTGTTTACAAAGACCTAAAATTTAATACTAAACTTGTATTAAGGAGCAAGAATTAATCCGTATGCAACGGATTTTATATATTTTTTATTTAATGTATATCTGACGACCATAACATAATTTACTGAAATGTATTTCCCACTAGTATTATCGTATGATGATCTAGCTCTAAAATTAATCTGACATTAAGGAGAATATCTATGCAAAAGATTATACTTAACTCTTAAGCTATGGTGTAAATCCTTGAATACACACTGTAGCAATACTAGATAAATATTCTTCCTCCATTTTATATAAATGTTATCAGTAAAACCCATTGGAAAATATTTCTCAAACATATCTTAATTTCAGGAAATTAAAGAAGATTAAAATATTTTTTTGCGAAACCAGATTTTTCTGTTGTTGTTTTCTTTGTTACCCTACTAACGAAATTAATTTCGTGTTTTCATATTTTAACTCCTCATAGAAACATATGGAAGATATTTTTCCAGCTTGAAGTTGTATAAACAAAGCTTTTTTAACGTTTTGTTTAATATGGATTTTATGAGAATCATTCGGATTTTGTCTGCATCTTTACAAATATGAACAATTCTATTCAGTACACCGTATCAGCTAGATTGTTGTTTTTTAATAGAATCCTTCAATAATAACAAAGCAAAATAATATTTTCCTTCTTATTCAATCTCCGAGATTGTTCTTTTTTCTTTAAGCTAATTATGGATCGTGGCTATAGAGGAGTATCTGAACAAAAACTGAAATGAATAAATTATTTAGATAAAGAAATGTATAGACACAAGTTTGCGATAAAATATTTTGTCATTGCATTATTTTGTAAAGAATATTATAAATAGTTTATTCTTCGTAAACAGAACAATAAACTGTATTATTTTTCAGGTGCCTTGAAGATGTCATTCGTGTCTTGACTTTTGTCTACAAATGCTAATACAATGGTGCTAGTCGCTCAAATAGATACAATCTTATTTATTCAATATGACAACACTTTTCCTTTATAAAGTCAGGTAGGTTTAATGATTCAGGTTCAGATCACGAATGCAAAATTCCTCACATAGCATAATAAAATCATTCTGAGTAAAGTACGTTAGAGTGTGGGAAATAAAATATTGGACTATTATGCCTTGCACTTACTTTCTTCAACATAAAGCTATGAATACTGCAAGAAATTTTATTTGGCTTCAATTGGGTTATACAATATACAGCGGCTTCAGAAGTGACATCAATGTTTCCTTTCATGCTGAATTCTGCTTATAAGAACGAATCAGCCCCTGTTATGATTACATACAAGATTTTATTTACTATAAAGGAACTGCCAATATCCTTAATTTAGCTATAGCCGTAGTGTGTTGTTGGAATCTCAATGAATCAAGTAGGGGATGGTCCTTGTATATGCAATATTCGGTGGTAGTTAATTGCTTGGAGAAGAATGTTCCCACTAGGTTCAATTGGTGCAGTACATGAAGAAAAGCTATCAATGATAACCCAGTTCCCCATTTATGTTTACGCTTACGGAGTGTTCTATTCATAAAAGCCCATTAGAACAAGCTCTATATAATACAGGTACTTATTACAGCCCTTTGGATGATAAAAAGCCAAAGAGATCAAAGTCGATCTGTGTAGTTATAATTAAACGAATTTGGAGCAACGGTTTAAAGAGAGAAATCGAACTTGACTTAACTCTAAATACATTACCTAACACCAATCTGCCACAATATCTAAAATTACGATAGACAAATGAATGGATGTATTGCAAATTGCATGATGGGCCATAGCTGAAAATTCATTTTCAACCAATAACAATTAAACATGGCGGAACCCAAGATTCAAAGCTCCATACATGAGGAAGAATAGTTTTGCAATGTACATGAAGATAGTAAAACTCTCGAATAACTTAAAGTGCGTGTGTACTATAATTAAGTTAGCGAGGTGCACTAATTACTATAGTATCTATTTATTATAGATATTATAGTATCTATTTACAGCTATATGGAATAAGACTGAATGGGTAATTAAGTATATTTGCATGAAGTAGAATCTAAAGCTGTTGACACCGTAAGAACAGTTGACTCATCAGCTGTTATGTATCGCTATGATTCAGCTAGCTGTGACATAATAGTAATTTCTAACTTTGGCACAAAGTTACAAATTTGTTGCGGAGGGGTGGGTGTACATTCGATTGAATAGAACCCCAATATATTACGTACCTATTCCATAGACTACGGTGGTCTGGAAATCAAAGATAAATCTGATGGTTATAAGACTACGTGGTTCTGTCATATCGTGGCATTATATGTTATCAGAAATGGTACGAAGAAAACCAAAACTTTACAAATACCAACCCTTCCTTCGGGCTAAATATGTAGAACGAGGAAAGATGCAGATCACAAGTATTTTCAGTGGAAATACTATATACTTGACATGTGTTTCGTCGATGTGCAGAGCTGTGCTCAAAGCCAATAGTGAGAAAAGTCCGTTCAGCGGGGAAGAGATGGGCAGCAATAACAGCAATAACGCCGGTGGGATTTAAACTTAGATTAAAAGGCAATATTTACTTTGTTTATCTAGTATTTCTGGTATTACTTTGGAGATGTTCATGGTATTAAAATATTTAGAGGAAACGAACCATATTTAAATAAATAAATAAAAACTTCTCATTCATCTAATATTTCAATTTAAGCAAATTCGTACTCTGAATCGAAAAGTGAACAGATGTTAAAATTTATTGTTGGTGTTTACAAATTTGCGGTCGGCTAAGTTTGCAAACTTGTCTATAGGCTACCGATCGAGTTATGGTGTTGCCTCATGTGTGTCTCAAGCTCTGATCCAAGACACTTAACACTCACTAGTCCAATTTATCTAATTTTAGACAAATACTACGTAAAACTATGGCTCAGAGATATACGCAACAGCAGCTTGTATGGTAGACATATTTCATTTGGGAAATTAGATCAATTGACTCTGTAAGATAAAAATATTGCTGTATTTTTTAATGGGCACAAGAACAGTTTTAGGGAGAAAAACAGTCGGTAAAATTCACCTCTGTAGATTTAGGGAACTTATTTAAGCCATCCTTTCTGTGATCGCTGAACCATCTAGAATTAGCAGTCAAATCTCCCCCAAATAACGCCCTTCCATCGCAAAAATGGAAGGACTCGTTGAATATTGTAGTCGTGAATACATTGTACTTGAAAAAAGGAGGAGATGGTCACGGCTAGCAGTCCTGTAATCATAGGTCTAGATCTCCTTCATCAGAGGTGACCTTGTATTGACATGTTTGTTGTTGTTAAACAACAACGATAAAGAACCTTATTGACCGTCTCCTGATACATGAACGGAAACGTTGACGCCAGGAGAAATTTAATTTAAAACGTAGAGAAATGAAATTAAATATGTTAAGGCATTTACGTTAACGCTCTACAGTTTCTACTATCTCCTCATTCTTTTGCTTGAGATGAATATTGATTGATTCATTGATTGATTGATTTGTATGTTTAAAAGTATAACAGTAGAATTGCTATGGATAAGAGATAAAATGTTAACTTCAAAACTAATGAGTAATAGTAATTCATTCGTTAATTGTCTCTATAAGGATTTTCGGTAAAGTATTAAAATCCATATTCCCCACTTACCTAGCGGAAACATATATCGCAGTTAACCCTGTCCAAAAGAGTGCTGAAATACCGGCGAGTTTTCCACTTAACTATTGCTTTCTCAGTCAATCTAACCGTATATGTACGTGTATCTGAATACATGCTTTATGTTTGTACAGTTCACTGTTGTAAACAGCGGGAGCACTACTTTATTAAGAAGTTCTTCGTTAAATTGAACTTATGTGCTGAACTAATCAGTCTGAATTATTACAGAAGGACTCACCCACAGCTCTGCTTAATGAATTTTATTGCTAAAACACCAGAGTAAACTCTATAAGAATGGTATAATGAAGGTGAAGAGAAACAAGGTGCGTGACATAGTCATCCACGCAGCCAGTTCTAAAGAAAAGGCAGGTCAATGCTGTATGTTTAGCATTCTACTAAGTTCCAGCTTGTTGAGTTTTATAATCCGTTGAGTCTCAGAGGCACCATTGAAAACTTCATCTTCAATTAGTATAACTAGGTTAAGTCAGCTTGAAGCAGACTAACCCTCTCCATCTAAACCCATATGATGAGTTGATCTTAGCACTGCAGGTTAACGAAACATCAATTTTACAGTACTGTTGCTATTTACATTGGTAAGATGTTCTCCTTTGTAGCACATTTTTATGGCTGGGTGGAATGAGATGTTGAGAGTAAAGTGTATTGAACAAAGTAGCATAGAAATAATGACGATAGAATTAAGAGACGCCCACTCTTCGGGTTATAGCAGTCCGACATCCTATTGACTCAGCCGACTGCAACTCTCTAATAAAATTGTACTAGATTAAAATATTATTTTATATAATACATTGATTTAGGAGCATCTCAGTACGCGCGTGCATGTTTAGTTCCCTTAACTTGATACGGAAGTCTTGAATATAAGAGACTTGGGAATATACATTATAAATATGAATCATATTTGCAGGAAGATGTCATAAACAAATATACATTTCGTTTTAAAACTTCTCATTAATAGATACATCAGCTTATTATTGAAAATTCTTTCTATTTTCGCACATCCTTTGAAAGCTAATAAAATTGTAATTCCATTCTTATTATTTATTCATGTATGCATAAGGCTGCGATTTTCTAGAACAAGAATAAAATGTTGACGTCCATGCCTTTCTCAAGATCATTAACAGTATAAAATGTAAGATATGGCTACAAACAGGCATCAAACGCAGCTCGTTACGAACTCAACGGTCCTCTCCGCCATGTTCTTATTTTCTGTTACTTTGTAGTATAGTCGATTAAATCAAGTCCAGTTCATACTTGGTAGTTATTTTATTGGCAATAAAGAATGAAAGTAAAGTCGAACCTAGCAGGACTTTAACCCAGAATATAGAGTACTAAACCTAAGTACATTGTGTCATTTAGTCTAACAGTTAACGGGTTCTTCCACACCACCAGCTTAGTTTCTCCTTCTTATCTTATTTTTAATATTGTAATGTAATTAATATTGTCATTTCGTAGAGGTATTCTTCTGGATTCGCGTTTCAGTTTCTGATATGAGCTATGTTATTTCACTTTCATCGCCTATTTACATTAAAAAAGTCATGAACGACACAGCATTCATTATTCCTCATCCATTAAATATCTGATACCGTATGTCAATTCAAAAGGAATCAATGTTCCAGTGAACTGCGTACACAGCATACACTCACTTCCCATTCCTTTCCTTAACCTACGTCACTAATTCTCTCGGAAAGACACAACATATTCTTTATCTTTTCAAATCTAACTTATTTCAAACTTACGTAACAAACATTCCCGTGTAGGTTTCCGTGTAGGTTTCCGTGTAGGTTTCCGTGTAGGTTTCCGTGGGGAGCCTGACCATTTTCAGGTCTTCGGGTACATTCACTGTATGTGAAATGAGAGCCTCCCCCTCCGCCTCAATGTCTCCCCTTTGTGCTAAGTAAGACAACAGTTATATATTTGTTTTCCTTACCAGCACAAGGTCGGGTTTGGATGCGTTTTGTTGTTGTTGTTGTGAGTGGGGTTGTATGTTTAGTTGGTGTTTTGTTGGGTTTGTGTGTTAGACTGTTGGTGTTTCACTTGTGTGTTTGTTGCTGTTGTGTTTGTGTTTTCTTTTTGTTGCTGTTGGTGGAGGTAGTGGTGTGATGGTGTATTTGTTGTTGTGGATTTTGTTATCTCTGTTATTGATGGGGAATCGGATGTAGTGTTATGTGCATGCGTTTTTTTCTTTTTCTTCTTGTTTTTTGTTTGTTTTGCGTTTTCGGGGTTCCTACTGTCACCGCAAGATGAGGTTGCCAAGTCAGATAATTGCGACTCCGACGGAGGTAGGGGTATGTTTTCGTGTGTGTGCGTGTCCATGTTTATGCATGTAGGAGGGGGAGAAAGGGGGGAAGAGAGAGAGGGAATGCTGGGATGGGGTTTCCCCTGGGGAGTGAGGTTGCCCGTTGATGTTGTTGTTGCTGTTGTGGCAGTTGCTCCATCCACTGCCGCTACTGCAACTGTTGCTGCTGGCGACACCCATGTCGTAGTTGTTGTTGATGCTGCCTTTGTCACGGCCGCTGCTGTAGCTGTCGGTGCCGCCTCTGTTGCTGCTGTTGGTGTTGGTACTGATGTTGTTGTTATTGTTGTTGTTGCTCCTTTCCTTTCGCTGCAGCTTCTACTATTGCTGCCGCTGTTGTTGCACGCTGTTGTTGTTATTGTTGTTGTTGCGGCGACGGTGTCGGCAGCAGTGGGGCCCTCCTTTCTTCCTCTGTCTTGCTCTGGTTGCGTGGGCAAAGGGCTCTCAAGTGGTCAATGGCCCCGCATAAGTGGCATCGGAATCTTCGGCCCTCCACCA
>JAOPJM010527335.1:0-10330 GCA_027124095.1 Muusoctopus leioderma
AGATAAAACATTTTGTAACAACTGCAAAAATCATCCCGATACTTTTAAAAGAATGAAATTGAAATCTAATCATTTATTGCTTTCAGAATATATATATATAAAATCATTTATGATAATTTATGACCAAAACTTAATAATCAGTGCCTTTGGCATGATTATCTTTTAGTCATTTTAATTATTTTAATCATTTTAATCATTTTAATACTCTGGAACCTTTTCAGTAATGCAAGCTCTAATTTTGTCTCATTATTCTAAACTATTGCAACATAAGAATTACTTTATCAATATGTTCTAATTCAGTTTTCACTTAACAACCTGCTATAACTCTTCAATACTGTTCAGCGTGACAAATTTAGAAACATATTTGACTAATTTGACAGAATGAGTAGGAGCATTATCATATTGACAACCTGAGATTGACAAAATTCTTATATAGAGTAGAAGGTTTATGTAAAATTGTTTCCTTGTATTATTTTCTCATTCAATATTCCTTTATTCGATGCAGAGAAGGAGTACTCCAACACATTGCTTGGTGAAATATCCACATCATTTGTCCCACTATCTCCGATCATTTTATTGGTTATAGGTTATCTTCTTTGAGTTTTTCCTTCGATCGTTTCAACACATATACCAATCATCCGGGAAGACGGAACATTTTACTTCATTAGAGAATATGTTTTTGAAGAAATTGGGCTCCTGTCTTATATTGTTTTCAGTATCATTAAACAATTAATAAGGTTTAAGAAACATTGATTTGTACAGTGATCATTTGCATATGTTAAAACACAAAGAATATGTGTTGTCATATGAGTTTTGTTTGCTTACAAACATATTTATATAATCTTATGCAAATTCGTTGAAGCTTATGGAGGTGGTGTCTACCTGCGGTTCCCTTCTCATTTTGTGGATGGAAGACGTCTCTTCCTTTGACTAAGACACTACTGTATTGCAATTAATGTTTCAATGAAGCCTGTATCTTTTCCATTTAGTTAAACGAACTAAGTTTATAACATATACATATCGACAGGTCCATCACTAGATATGAACGTGTAAACTGTAATCAGGTAGTCCTATATCTAATATATACAGCCATTGTAGCCTGTAACAAACGAATGAAGAGATCGAAAACTTTCATGGCGAGATTTAATGTCGTCAATATTTAATTTAAGTGAGGGTGGCAGATTGGCAGAATCAGAAGAGCGGTGGACAAATTTTTAAATTGCCTTGCAATATCTAGTTTAATCCATTATGTTCTGAATTCGAATCCCACCGAATCCTACTGAGATTTATAACATACCAGTCAAATACTGGGGTAGATATGATCGATTATGCTCTTCTCCTGAAATGTGTGATTTTGTGCCTATGCTAAAAATTAATATTTAATCCAAGACGATATTTTATGTTGTTATAAAAATGGCTACTGAAATATCATTATTTAATACATGGCTGGGAGTGACACACTGAATACCTCTGCGGTGTTTACATACTTAATTTTACATTTTGAGTTCTAATCCCGCTGAAATTGACTTTGTCTTTCATCCATCAACGGTTGATAAAAAATGTACGCGTAATATATTGGTAGTTAATTCAACCCTCTTTATAAATTTGTGTATTAGTGTATTTCAGATTTCACACAATTGACCCGACTTTTTCTCGGTCCGAGGCGGAGAAAATATGTACTAGATATGTAATGGAGTCAATTAAATTTGCTATACCACTCTCGCACAATCTGTGCAGACAATGACAAAAGTAATTATTATTTTATCCAGGCACCATTTTATTTAGACATTTCAAACATCTTGTAATCCAGTTAAATAGTGTTGTTGCTGATAAGCCCCAGTCTGCTCTGATTGACTTGACCAATAACATACATGAAAGCCGTCAAACATAGCATTCGATTTACATTCATATGTATGATCATCTCTTCTCTTTATTGTGGGGAATATTGATCTACGATATAGAGCTTACATCTGATTGCCATTTTAAAGACTATTGTAGTTAAAGGAAATGTAATTGCTATATTGAGCATAGAGTTCCTGCACTCACTTGTATATGCAGTTATGAATGCTGGCATTGATGTTTCATCCGATGCCATTTTCATAATAATTACAATTAACAACTGTTCTGTGTCCATGTAGACGTTTTTTTTCTACCGATTTACGCGCTAAACAATATTAATCTGCAGTACAGATGCACATTCCGTACCCAAACAAATTGTTAAATATATATATATGTTGTTCAGCTTAATGGTAAAAGTGAAAATGATTCTAGATTTAGATTAATGTAAACATCATATTAATGCGTTGTTGGTTTTGCTGGTTGTGAGGTTGGTTTGATGCCGTTGTTGTTATTATTCTTGTTATTAATTTTATATTATTACTGCTGTTGTTGTTATTACTTTTATCATTATTACTGTGATTATTGCTGTGGTGTTATGTTAAAAACGATTATTGTGGTATTATTCATTTGGTTATTGTTGGCGATACTGTCATTAATTGCTATGGTAATTTTAGTATCGTACTTATAATTATTGCTGGTGGTGGTGGTAGTGGTGTTGATGATGATGGTTGTAGCTGTGGCTGTGGTACTTATAGTTGTTGAGATAGAACTTTAAAAGAACAGAAGTTTGATTGGTAAATCAATATAGTGTAACAATCGGAATCTGGAGAGCATAACAATTATCATTAGTTGCCGTGTGAGCTGAAATCACCCAAGCATGACGGGAGAAATATCCTTTCGGAAATTATTTGATTTCTCCAAAGAATGTGGGGGAAAATATCAGTTTTCTAATCAGTTGAAATCGTTGAGAAGTGACTGATCAGCAGCCATCAGTGATTTTCGAGCACAATATTGAGTTATGACAATTAAAAGAAGAAAACATCATTAAGTGTCTCTTCAATGTAGTTAAGTGAGTTTTGACATACATAACTATATGTTCTTAATGAAGAAGGGGTCCCAGGGGAATTTTCCCCAGTTATTATTTTAAATTGTTTCTTCCATAGCTATTAATCTGTGTAGAGAATAACTGTTTCCTAAATCCTTTGCATGATTTCTTTAAACGATGAGAACGCACTGCACAGACATCATTATCATCATCGTCATCCTCGTCAACATAATCATCAGCAGCAACAACATCAGCATCTTGATCATCCTATCCTTCCTCCTTATCATCATTGTTACCGTTTTAAAGGATGCTGCTGCTGTTGATCAATGGTATTGCAGCCTGTGAACAGTCATCTCGTCTGTTTTTGTTTCAGTCATAGTGTCTCCAGGACTGCATTATCCGATGTGTTCTTTGTCAGACAGTAGGATGTGATATTAGGGGGATTTGGCTGCTATTTCTTACAGATCAAGCCAACCCGCTGATGCTTCCTCGTTACACTGGCTTAGTTCTGACGGGTCTGCCTTATAAATATCACTAATCTAAATCCCATCGATGTCGATTTTCTCTATGAGCTTTCCAGAATAGTTAAAATAACGGTAATATACTGTGGTAGATTCAATCAACTACAGTCCAAGATCGCAGAAGTTGGCTATGTGTATGATCAAAAGAAACTAATCTTCTTCAACGCAAACACTATTGATTTGAAATAAGCTCCAGGCGAAATCAGTACGCAACTCATTTTCGGTTTCGTAGTGTAAGCCATTTAACTTCTTTAAAGCCATTGGTACCATTGAAAAAATATATGAACCGCATATCATTTAATTTATCAATCTAGTAAACAAAACAAAGGTATTTTTTTATTATTGAAAGAAAATAATATTTTATTTATCATACACAAATCACAGAGTTAATTGCTTTATATTTCTTAATTTGAGATATCTACAACCGAGTGCACTTCAAGATGGATAGTTGTATTATTCCAGGAAAGATGCAATAGAAAGGATTTTTGTTGTCGTCTCTTCATCCATAACGGAAGGATTGCAGCTAGGCTATTTCTATGAGAGCTAAGTGCTTCGACATGTAGCAGTGCACCATCGGTGGTGGTCGTTCCACACACTGTTGACATAATTAGAAATAGCTACATATATTCAGAAACAATAACTAAACTTATCCATGCCTGTACTGTTTAAAGTGGTGTTCTGACCGTCATCATTTTACGTATTTGATTCTATCGAGTTTATATGAATTATCTTTGTCCAGGACTCAGTGCAGCATTAACGACAGAATACGAACCATTTCTTCAGCCTATGAGAGTCGCTGCACCAAGCAGCGACACTCATATGTGGATATAGATGGTATTAAATTCTAAGTTACAAATTGAACAGTTTTCTTCAGTGTGGTGTCGATCATCTTGATTTCTGTGTTGTCCGACACCATCACGGTAACGTCTTTCGCATATACCGATACAACACCCACTTCAACAATGACTAAAGAGCCCAAAACGTACAGGGGCGATGGTAGAGGACACCATCGAGGCATCGAGTGTGCAATTGGAAACTGAGCACGCGATTCGAAAATAATGATAACACTGGTGAATAAAATAAACTTTTTTTTAAATGAACGTTTTCAGAATGCATTGTAGACGCTGATACCAAATCTGCCAATAGTTTTTTCCTAGCTCATCTAGTTTTTGAAATATGGCAGTTTGTATTTTTCTCAATATTTTCAAATACTTTGATTTCCGGTATTACTTTTTGATATTTTCCGGTATTACTTTTATTTAATAAGTGTATTAAATAAAATTTTATAGAAAATTTGTTCATTGCTTGAACCAAAACATAAGCATACACTTTATTAATTCATACATAATTACTTTTAACCTCCTTTTTGTATCATAGATTCAATTAAGTACGCATCTAATTGACGAATTTACATTATATAAGTTTTTAAAAGTGTTGTGAATTTGATTTTCTCTTATAAACTTGAAATGCGTTGTCGCGATATAGCATCCAACAGTAGTCAGACGTCATGCCTCCATTCCCGAATCTCTAGTATTATATTTCTATTGCATGAATGTCTTGATGAAATAGTTCTCATTGCACATCGCTTGCCCTGCCAAGATTTTCTGGAAAGAAATCTAGATGGGAATGTAAGAAGTATATTTTTAACGACATTCGACATTTCATTTTTTATAAACATTGGGGAAGTTCTTAAAACCACTATATAAGCAAGGGACTTATTATTTCCCAGAAATGCTTAAATGTTTCGTATAACCATGTTGAATTTGTCTACGTGTTGAAAACAGATTTGAATAGACAATCTTGTGTTTATTATTTCCGGAAAAACCAATTATATGAACACCACAAAAATAGGACTCAGTATGCTGATCTCTTTGTTCTGTTCATATCATAAGTATCGCAAAATGCATTGATCGTCTCTTTTTTGTTCATGCATTACTTATTATTTAAAAGTAATACCGGAAATCAAAGTCGTCTGAGAGAAAAAATCCTCACAAAGTCGTAAGAAAATGCAACAACACTTCTTTGCCTATAAGAAAAAGTTTATTTCCAATCCAAAATGATTTACCAAGAACTAGGTAAATACAAAACAGAAACCAATGCAGAGCCAAGATCAAAAGTAATAGAATATTTTTGGGGAAGAGTATGGGTAGTAGATGTACCGCTGCGGGGGAGAATGTTTAAAACAACTAGCGCAACATCAGGACGCTCATGGGAAAAATAACGATCGAAAAGGTAGACCAGTCACGTTAGAACATGAACAATTGGAAAGTACTATGAAATGATATATTTCCTAACTTCTGACTAAAATATATTTCAGGTAGCAACAAAATACCTGCAAACATATTCAACAACCCACTGCAATAGCCAGAAAAAAACTGTTGAATAACTCATCGAAGGAAGAACCCCATCGTATTTATTTTCTTTGATTTCTACTCAGTCTGGAGGGAAGGTAGTACCCATTACCCTTTTTTCAGGGCCACAGAGACTGGTAGGAAGAAGGTAGCAGGGTATCCTCAGACCGGGGATCTGACCCAAATGCATGCAACAGAGTGGACTCCGCTAAAGGCACCCAATGGCTAGGTGGTGGCGTTAAACTGGGCAACGGATTAAGTCTACCAACCAAGTAGGCCACGGCGGGATTTGAACTCAGAACGCAAAGAGCCGGAATAATTACCACAGATACACATAATGCAGATATAAAAATGTTGACTAAGGTGATCACCAAGAGTTTGGTGCTCGTCCTTGATAGCATCGTCGGTGCCGCACTACTATTACTACTGATACTTATATCTACGCTACCACCAGTACTACCATGATATTTCGCTTCATATAAATAGGAAGTTAAGAAGAGAGTGTTTTGATTTTCTTCTGAAAATCCAAGCAACCATTTGCATTAATACAACATCCGAAGAATCTCTAACAGTTCCTTTCAACTATTAGCAATTATTACCGAGAGAAAATGTTTCCTGTCTTGGAGGCTAATAGGTGAAAGGTCAATCATATTAAAGTTAATGACATAAAATCATTTGATATTTCAATTCGGAACATTTGAAGAATAGCAGGAAGAGAGCGTGAAATAATCGTTATTTTTAGAAGATCAGTTTTCAGAAAGAAATACTACGATGTAGAAAAAAGAAATCAATCAGAAGTTCGAAGAAAATAACAAGAATAATGAACACTGAAGAAGTAGAAGTACATACAGAAAGAAAGAAGGAAAGAGAGATAGTAAGACTGGAGAAGAGAGAGAGAGAGAGAGAGAGAGAGAGAGAGAGAGAGAGAGAGATAGATAGAGAGAGATAGAGAGATAGATAGAGAGAGAGAGAGAGAGAGAGAGAAAGTACAAAGCGTACGACGAATGAAGAATATATTAAAGAGATAAGAAACAAAGAGATTAAAAAAAACAAGGAGGAAAAATAGAGTGTATGAAAAGAAGGAAATGGAAAAGAAGATGAAGAAGAAGGAGAAGGATGAGGAACGAGAAGAATAACACATTAAAAAAGATGAAGAAAACCATAACATGAATAAGGTAGATGAAGATTGAGGCGTGTACAAAAGAAGAATAAGGAAATAATAGAGAAAGTATAGGAACGAAGAAATGGAAGAAGACGAAGGAAAGAGGTGAAATAATGAAGAAGAATGAGCAAAGAAGAAAATTGAAGTAGAGGACGAGCAAAACATCAAGAGTAATGAGAAGAAAAGGTTAGTAATTATTTAACCGATCCTAGAAGGATGAAAGTTAATGTCGACCACAGTAAGCTTTGAAACTGAGAACACATGGTAATGTTTGAAACTATACAATAAGACATTTAATCCGGCTATCTACAATCTCTGCCATTCCTCTACACTGATAATAACGATTTAAACTTTGGCATAAGTCCATGTATTTGAATAGAAGGAGTATATATAGTGAAATGACATGAGTATATAACTGATACTTATTCGAGCCAACGAAGGAGTATTTACATGGTCGCTCAAACTGAAAGAAATAGCAGTTGCATCTCCCTCAAATCACACAGTAAGGACTTAAAAAACGAAGGAAATATTGGATAATCTAGCTTTAGATAAACCATGACTGGAAAAAAACAAGAAAACAAACAGTATCATTACGGCTGGAACAGCTTTGATCATATATCTCCTCAATGAGTGGCTAACCTGAGGCTAAACAACAATAACAGCGCTAACAGCAACGGCATCGTTGGATGAAAGGCAAAGACAATCCTTGTGATAGTTGAATCTCCACCAAAATAATTGTTTCCGACATAGGCACAGGGCTAGAAATTTGTCGGGTGTTTAACAGTAGATTATAACGATCCCAGTACTTGACTGGTACTTTGGTTTTCGACCCCATACGGATAAAAGGCAAAGTTGACCTCAGTGGGATTTGAAATCAGAACAACCTCCACCCTAATAAAAATGGCTTTTCACATTGGTAGAAGGTAAACAATGTTGTAGGAGGGCAGAGATAATTAAATTGATACACTATATTACTGGTACTTATTTTATCGTTCCCGGGAGGATGAACCTCAAACTAGACTCCACAGGGACTAAGAACATACTAGAAGGCTTTTGTTTGGTGCTCATCCGATTCTGACAACTATCGCTCTAATAATGGGTTCTAACATAAGTACGAGGCTTCAAACTTGGGGAAGTAGTATATTCAATTAAATCGACTCAGTACTTGAGTGGTACTCATTTTATCTAACTCAGAAGGATGAAAGGCAAAGTGGGATTTGAATTCAGAACGTAAAGAGACGCAAGGTATTTTGTCCGACACTCTACCGATTCTGCCATTCCACCGCCCCAATAGTAATAATGATACAACTAACCTCTGAGCCGGTTACCCAGTGTCTGTTCAATTTGTTGTTCTGTGTTGTCTACCACTGATATCTGAAGATCGATCCATTCAGCTATAACACCTACCCAACATTAAATGAGCCTCGTAGCTTGCCGAAAGAAACTTATTGTTTTAATGTGTTTGGTAGAAACCTATACCATTCTCATTAGGAAAAGGGTCGCCTTTTGTTTTCATCCTTCCTGTTTCGATAATATAAGAACCAGTCAAGTACTGTTGTCAATATAATTGACTGTTGTACACCATCTCCATTAAAAACATATTATCACGTTGTACCTATGCTAGAAATCATTATTATTAGGAAAGACAGAACAGTTGGCCGAGTGGGTATGGTAGAAGACAATCATCGAGTCACCGATAGGGTATTGTGTTCGTATTCACGCTAGTAGGAAATAGGTGCTACAGACTATGAATAATTCGGCGCTTTAAGTAAAGGCAACACCCTTTGTTACATGAGTGATTCGGAAACATGTATTTTTCAAATCCTACCGTGAGAAAAGCTATTAGAAAAAGATTAGCATCCTAAACAAGGATAATATTTATCTCTAACCCGCTTAAAGCTACGAAAACTAAAGTTACGCACTATATGGATCTTTGTGATTCGGGAAATCATTATATTATAGTGAGCGGACATAAACAAATGTTGCGAATATTGGACAATCAGGCGATTTATTTGCTGTTAGAGGCACTGCGGTGTGTGTGTGTGTGTGTGTGTGTGTGTGTGTGTGTGTGTGCGTGTGCGTGTGTGTGTGTGTGTGCGTGTGCGTGTTCATGAGAGAGAGAGATTTAATTCCGAAATGCCTCGTTCACTTTGTTGCAAGTAACCACTGCAAACAATAACAGTACTTATGACAATTTCGCTCGAAAATAATAGATACCTGTGAAAAACATGTATTTTATTCAGGAGAATAATGCAAAACGAGAGATAATCACTGGCCTGGTTGAGTGCAATATTTCGTCAATAAACAACCATACATGCTCCAAGCCCACTACTTGATATCAGCAGTGCATTTGAAGTATATTCAATTGAATCTGCTAACAAATAATCCAGTTAGTCTGTGAATAAAGAAAATGTAATTAAGTGCTAAATGTTGATCGTAGAGAGAAATACTGCACTGTAAGTGAGTGAATCTGGTTATCTTTACAAGAAGGTGATAGAAACATAATAAACTGGCAGCAAATCTAGAAATATCATCAACTTTTATGAATCAATATTCTCTCACTTGTACACTGCCATCATTACAAAATGGCTTCATCAATAAATAATAATAAAAGGTAATATAATAGTGATTTCTTTTCTCTTTGTCTTGATTTCTTTTACTTCATTCGTGAACTGTGACATAATAAAATATTAAAATTAGTGATCAAATATGACTTCCACAGTCTACAGTTCATACTACGACTAATAAAGTGAATAACACAAACATTTATATATATAAAATAAAATAAAATAAATATATATGAGTGTATGAGCGTAGGTGTGAGCATATGTATGTGTGTATTTCTGTGAACAAGACACATAATTCTCAATAGGTACATCGGGGGCATATAACACACTACTGCAAACAGTGGCAGCACTATTAAATTGAAGAATGCTTGGTGAGCTAATCTAGCAGTGCTGAGCTTTACCTCCCTTGTGTGTGTGTATAATAGCTTGGAGTGGGTTGGTCTCCGCCAGCTCAGTTGCCATAGATGTACTTTGTGGAGATGAAATCTTCAATGGTACTGCATGTGCTAATGGGTGTCTTTATATTATTATTGGGTCAAAGAAGGATGCCAGGCATCCATAACCATCACAAGCCTTCCCATACTGGCGAGGACGCTGTAGTTGATATTTAGCTTGAACTTCTGCAGGTTAATACTCCAGCTGACAGGGTATCAGGTAACGAATTGAGTCTCTACAAGGTTGCTCGACGTGATAGAAATTGTAGGCAAATATACTTCAAATTACACTCTGCCTCTCAAAAAAGGAATGCTATATTATTATTATTTTTAATATTATTCCGCCGAGGTCAACTTTGCCTTTCATCCTTCCGGGGTCGATAAAATAAAGTACCAGTCAAGTACTGGGGA
>JAOPJM010527355.1:0-10329 GCA_027124095.1 Muusoctopus leioderma
ACCACCACCACTATCCCCATCAACACCACCATCACCATCACTACCACTACCACTATCCCCATCAACACCACTACCACCATCACTACCACTACCACTACCACCACCACTATCCCCATCAACACCACCATCACTACCACTACCACCACCACTATCCCCATCAACACCACCACCACTATCCCCATCAACACCACCATCACCACCACCACCACTATCCCCATCAACACCACTACCACCACCACTATCACCATCAACACCACCACCACTATCCCCATCAACACCACTACCAACACCACCACCACTACCACCACCACTATCACCATCAACACCACCACCACTACCACCACCACTATCCCCATCAACACCACCACCACCATCGTGGATATTGCTCCTCATCCTCTGACTAACTTATAAAAAAGAAAATCCAATCAGAGGTCAACAGTTCATATCCTGTGCCAGGTAGTGTATTGTATCTCTGACCAAGAGACTTAACACCCTAATTCAGCTTCCCCCCCCCCCCACCTCACCTATATCTATGTGTCTATGTAATAAATTATTATGAAATTCAGTGAAATACTCTCACCTGTCTTTCTTACACCAAAGTCTTTCTTTCTTTCTAGATTTTGAAAATCTCAACAAGAAAGAAAAGAAGAAAGTGAAATTCCAAGCATTCCAACCTCTAATTACTTCTTCTGACGATCTTCGCAAACAACTTTCCTCCATGGACATACAGATAATTGTAAGATTGATTATTCTCATCTATATACCATACCATATTATTGTTGTTGTTGTTGTTTAACCATTAAGTCAGTGGACTGTGACCATCCCAGTTGTTGTTTTCAGACATAGGACTACATTTCCTAATGTGTCCTTCCTTTCTTCTTAAGCAGTAGAGTGTCATCTGACAGAGATTCGACTACTGTTTCTAGGAGGTTGAACAACAACATATAGGCTTCTCTCATTGGCTCATACCATGATACCATGTGTTTGGTTGAGTGACAGTTGACACCTCTCACTTGTTCACATTCTAATAAAAAATGGAAAATGAAAAACATTAATTTACACTTGTGAAGATTTGATGCCAGGAATTTGGATTTCTCTTAATTTACATATTTTTTGTATTTGTGGTTGACATCTCTCACTTGCAAAAAGACTTCTTCATATTTAGCCATAAATAAATTTTTTTTTAAACCTCAGGTTTTACTCAGTGAGGTTTAATTGTAGTTAAGATGTAAAGTTGCTCCTGGCAGGATTTGAACTTGGAACATAAAGATATGTAACTAAATACCATAAAGTATTTTATCAATTGACTGTTTAATAATAGTAATAATTGTTTCTAACATAGGCACAGGGCCAACAACCCCAGTACTTGACTGGTACTTTATTTTATTGCCACAATTGTGACATATGAGGGGATATTACAGCGACACGCTATAAAATTGGAGGGGGGGGTACACAGAAATCGGGTGAATGAATGAAAAGAAAGTCCCCAAAGACAAAATTGACCTTGGTGGGGATGTAGCTAAATACCACTAGGTATTAACTGATTCTGCCACTCCACCTTATAATAATAATGATAGTAAATGGAGCCAACAAGAGAGCCTCTATGTGGTCATTTGACCTGCTGGAAATAGCAGCTAAATATCCTTCAAATGACACCCTAACATCTTAGAAAAGAAGGACACATTGGACAGTGCAAGTCTTAGTCATACAAAAAGCTGAGATGGTCACATCTGGAATGAAAGATCAATCAAGATTGTCCCAGGACTAAAATAACATTAACATAATATTAATTAGAATATTTATTGTTTGTGTTTAATAATTAATGAAGGTGACTGCTTATTTAACAATATTTTCATCTTTAACATTCCTCTCTCATTTCTCTCTTCAAAGGATTACCAAAATGACTCTTCATGGCAAATTATGAGCAAGAAAAAGAAAAAGGATGATTAATACGCAGAGTCATAGAATTGTTTTAGCTTCTGACAAAATACCTGCAGTCATTCTGAGATCAAATCCTGCTGAATTCAACTTTGCCTTTTGTTCTTCTGGGATCGATAAAATATAGTACCAGTCAAGTACTGGAGTCAATTTAAATTTTCTTATAAGGCATCCTAGAAGTGAATGGAATTATAATAGAAGACAGAAGAAGAAATAAATAAATTGAAATAAAAATGAATAAAATATGGGCGTAATTTTTAAATTTCTGAAATGTTAAATTATGATAAAAAAATATCAATGACAAGATAGATTGAATGAACTTGAACGAATTGGATAATGAGAAATATTTAATGAAGTTTATACATATGTAAATTTGATGTGTTTCATAAACGAAACAAGAGTACTTTTGTTGGACTAATGACTGAATAAAAGTTCTACGTACACAGTTTCTTACTTTGAGTACATTATTCTAAGTGACCTTACCTTGCTCAGTTGAACAGGTAACCCAGAATTTACACACACACACACACATATATATATATGTATCATCGTTGTTTTTACGTTCATATTTTCATGCTAGCATGGGTTGGACAGATTTTATGGGCAGATTCCCTTCTTGTGACCAACCATACTGATTTAAGTATAGGAATTATATGATCGATCTACGAAATGGCTGGGCATTTTGTTTTATGGAGATGTAAACAAACGTCATCGGCCTATTGATAAACGGTGTAAGCGATGACAGGATCATGCACACACGCACACATATATATGACAGGCTTCTACAGTTTCTGACTACCAATTTCACTCACACGGTATTGGTCGGCTCGAGGCTATAGTAGAAGATACCTAAGGTGCCACGCAGTGGGAGAGAACCTGGGACCACGTAGTTACGAAGTGAACTTCTTAATCACACAGCCATGACTGCGCCAACGAAAGAAAAATATTAAAAATGAAAGAACCACCTTGACACGTGAGGTGGACAGTTTGTGGCCACAGTAAACTTCAACACACATACACACACATTCCCTGTTGCTATGTACAAACACCACCTCCCAACAGACACATTCCCTGTTGCTATGTACAAACACCACCTCCCAACACACACATTCCCTGTTGCTATGTACAAACACCACCTCCCAACACACAAACAACATCCTCCAAAAACACAATCTCTGTCCCAGACAAACATAAGGAATACATAGACACAGAAATAGCTGCAATATCAACTTTTATATATACGCAATAATCTAAATAAATAGATAACAAATCAATCTATAAATATTTTTAAGTAAAATAAAAACTTATTTTAAAACATTTCTTTAAATAACAAACAACAAAACTTCCCAATATAACCATAGATTAATTAATTTAAAATATAAATCAAGTTAAATCCCTATATGTAAATACAAATTCTATAATATACCAAATATATTTGGTTCATAAAATTGAAAATATGAAAACCATATATATATATATATACATACATATGAAAACCCCCTTTTTTCTGAAATTTATACAAAAAAATTATATATTTAATAAAAATCACATTGACCCCTTCAAACACTGTTGTGTTGTGATGTATTTCACCAACAATACGTGAAAAGGAACTGCAACTGTCACACTCCGACTAAGTTCACCTTGCTCTGTTATGGTCAACACCAGTGTCTACTACCTCCGTACAGAAAACAGACTGGAGAGTGTGTAACATGTCCAGACCGTTACACTGCATCCCTGTACCATTCATCAATGTCAGAGTAAGTATTATAGTCGACAACTAGGAAGAAACGTAACATAATTGGCGAACATGGAACTATGGGTCATCATGCCTCGTCGTTCCACCGATAAATAAATAAAAATTAACGATAAACAAATTCAAATATATTATATCAATAAAGCACATACACACACAAAGGATTTTAATCCTTCACTAAGTTATGTCCCTTGGATCACTAAATCAAAGGGAGATAATTTCTCAGTCATGCAAAAACACTGGTCAACGGAGACAACTCGTCAGTAGCAAACCGGGTTGAAAGCAAAATTTTCGAAAATGTCATGGTAATTGATGTCGCTAATGACGTATATGATTTGTGAAATTTTTTTTTTTTTTTCCTATAAATATTGTTCTTGTCTCGGTGGTCTTGGGGATAAAGACGTGTGTAAACATTAACTTTCAAATATCTTAGGGGTTCAATCTCAAACGTACAAAATTAATCCTTTCACTTTTTTTTCCATCTCTCAGATCAAAAGAATAAAGAGAGCCCCATACCACAAGCTACGTAAATCATTCGATAGAGTTTTCTCGACGCCCAGCTTCGGCATTGAGCGCATAATGATACCGACCTCATATAATTCCAACTGGCATCGGGAACGAACATGGATTTATATGTAAATATACTATATATATATATATATTTATCATCATCATCGTTTTACGTCCATGTATGTAGTTTACTTAGGTAATGTAGTTTGGGAGCTCACAGCAGACACACTTCATTCCAATCTTTCTCCGTCTCATATTTTATGAATATAAACTGCAACATTACATATGTATATATATGTATGTATCTATGTATGTATGCATGCATGTATGTATAGGCGATTCTTGAGTTTAGTACTTCATTCTCATTTTTGTCAATCAACAGCTAAAACCATTTCGTTTGGAGGCCGACGCAGATTTTTTTTCTGAAGTCGTTCCTGTGGCTTGAATTTTTGGTGTTCTTCATTTTTCTTGGATTATTTTTTGTCATTAGTCTATTATATATATATATATATTTGATTGAGAAAAGAGGATTTGAGTCGTATTATATCATACCTTGGTACTGCATGGAATGGGTTCCATATTGACAGGCCTCTGATATGTTATGTTTATTTACATAAACATATTGTACATGGGAACATATATCCCCAGTCTGATACATGCTGTGTTAGTGCCATTCATCATCGTCATCATCATCATTTCTGTGAGGACAAATGTGACTTGGGAGTGTAAATATAAGATAGGTTATACTGAGAGGGTGAGAAAAGGAATAGTATGAGTATGGGTGAAAAAGAGGGAAGCTGAGATTGAGATAAAGGACTGAGGAGGCGAGTAGAAGGTGAAAGATGTGTGAGAGGGTGTGGGGAGTGTGAGTAGAAGACAGGTTATGCATGAGAGGAAGAGGACAGAATATGTGAGTTGAAGATGAGGGGTGGGAGGGAAGGAAGGAGTAGGAGTATGGACATGATGAGAATACAGGGGGAAAAGTAAATAGCAGCAGTAGTGGATGATGGCATAGATGTCCATTAAGGATAAGTACAGTAAAGTAGAGGGTGGCAAGCAGGTATGGATAGGTCCAATGCCAACCTATCGTGATGTAGGAGGCAGAGCGATAGGAGGTGTGATGGCATATGGAGAGAAACTGGCAATGATAGTGGGTGGGGATGAGGGAGCAGAACAGAGGCCATCCTCTACAACACATGCAGTATAGTATAACAGATAGGACAAGGGGTGGTAGATCAGAGGGTGCTGAATAGACAGAATGGTAGATTGGATAGGGCAGGGGGTGATAGATCAGAGGGTGCTGAAGATAGGGGTGGTACGCCACCATCATCATTACTATTATTATTACCAATGATCAGTTTACCAGATTGCACTGGGGTGGCGGGTCCTCTCCCACACTGTGTGTTGCCAATCATGATGGTCTTCAGTCATCTCCTTTGTGAGGTACAGCTTCTTGAGGTCAGCCATCACCACTTCATCCCATGTCTTTCTAGGTCTCCCGACTCCACAGGTTCCAACCACATCAAGCGCTTGGCACTTCTTTATACAGCTCACATCCTCCATACACATCACATGCCCATACCAGCACAGTCTTCTCCCTTGCATACTAATTCTGATTCCTCTTATACCTAATTTTTCTCTCAGTTCATCCATGCTCCATCGTTCATGCACACTAACATTACGCATTCAGGGGATCATGCTCGCTTCATTCCTTTCCAGCCATCGCATATCTTCAGCATTCAAGGCCCAGGTTTTGCTACCATGTAGTATCATGCTTCATACACAAGCATCATACAATCTGCCCTTCACTCTGAAAGAGAAGCTCTTTGTTGCCAGCAGAGGTAATAACTCCCTAAACTTTTTCCCTCCCTTTCGCTACTATCCTCTTAGAGCACCCACCTCCACTGCTGATGAGGTCTCCTAGGTAACAGAAGTTGTCGACTACTTCCAGAGAGCCTTCTAGACAGTTGAGAGAAATTATTTCACGTGTGCTATCACAGATTTCTCCTTTGCCTCTGCCACACGTGAAGATAGTCTTCTCAGTCAGCCTACCAGTAATCCCACTACATCTCTTGTGCGTCTACTGGTTACACTGGGTACACCGTATGGAATTCTTACCTACTCCTTTTCTGCATATTAAGCATGGCCATTTCCCAGATGGTATCAGGGGCCGGTTTTCTTTCCTAGTTACTAAAACTTTGTGTATGTCTGTATATGTGTGTGCATATATGTATGTTGCGACGATCCAGCTATTTACATGCTTTCAATCAGAAGGCTAGCTGGAAAGTGGAAAAGATGTTTTCTCTAGTTATGAACACCAGAGAAAGTAAAGTAATGCTAATCGTTCATTGGTTGGTGATTAAAACCCATTTCACCCGTCCAGTAAAATAGGATGCAAGTAAATCACGATGCAATGTAGTTTGTAATGAAATGCAATATTTAATCACCTTAGCATGAGATAATCACTACATATTCAACTTTGCAAACATCCTGAGTAATTTAACAGCAAAATACAAAGTTAGTTTACTATTACATTCCTATAATCTCTTGAAAGCTAAAACAGCCCTGGCAATATTACATCACAGACTTCTAAACCCTATGACATTCCTGTTAGTTATCTAAATGGTTGACATTCTCTATCTTGCCATGCCATCATTAGTACTTAGTTATTTTGTTGTTGTTTTTTTCCTACACCTAAACACTTAACTGTGAAGTGGGATCTTATTTTCAGCTAGAGGCACAATAGAATGGCTATAACAAGATTTGAACTCATTACTTTGCAGCCAGTATTCCAGGGCTGTGCCACTGGATAACATAATAAAAGAGAGAAATAATTATTTCCACTATTTAAGAATCAGGAACCAAAAGTAAAATACAAAAGTACACACCTCCTTCAGCAGCACTTGAATTCCATGAAGTCTCTCTCAGATCTTTAATCATAGCTTTATAACTGAAATCAAGGCACTTTTCTTCTTGTGTGTTGAGCATCAAGTGATTAACTCTTGCATATCTATCAATGGGGAGCCCATAGCTCTTTTCTTTCATAATATTACAGAGAGTAGTAATTGTTATATTTGTACCTTTGACATCCTGAAACAGAAACACAGAAACAAAGTTAAACAATCAATTTAAAAAATAGTTCAACGCACTGCTGAGTGAAAAACGAAAATTGTTTTGTTATGGTAGAGACAACAATGATGATGATGATTTTTTAAAATTTTGTTTTACTACTTAGTCTGGAGGGAAGGCAATGCCCATCACCCTTTTTTTTTTTTTTCCAGGGCCTCTGAGACTGGTGGGAAGGTATCTTCAGACTGGAGACCCGGAGACCCGGCCCGAATGCTTGCAACAGAGTTGACTTCACTAAAGGTACCCAAAGGCCAGGTGGTGGTGTTAAACTGGGCAACAGATTAAGTCTACCAATCAAGTCTACCACAGCAAGATTTGAGCTCAGAACACAAAGAGCCAGAATAAATACCATGAGGCATCTCGTCCTACACTGGTACTTTATTTATCTACACTGAAAGGATGAACAGCAAAGTTGACCTCGGAGGAATTTGAACTCAGAGTGCAGTGAGCCAGAACGAATACTGCAAGGCATTCTGTGCAATGCACTAACAACTCTGCCAATTCGTCACTACAAGGATAACACAATAATGATGACAACATTAATGAAAACAATGATAAAGATTATTTCAGTCCTCATCTCCTCAAATATATTAACTATCTTCATCTATGCAAGAACAACTAGAGTTAGGCTGACTGATAATGTTTCTCTTGCCAATCCACAAATGGTTCAGAATTATGAAAGACATTGGTGAAAATGAGATTGCAGTCCTCGTAAATATTAGTCAATCCTTTCACAAGCGACAGGGATCCTTCAGATCAATTTTGGACTCTAGTTTCTGTAATGTTAAATTGATGCAAGATAAATCCTGTAATAGAGTGGCATTCTATCTTGTAGACATATAATGCCACTCTATTACAGTAACTTTTCGAAAAATCTTTGGTACCTAATCCTTGCAGGTAGATAAACTGAAGCATCGAAGATTGTCTTGCTTAGAATCAGCAATGAAATACACACAGCAGATATGATCTCACAACTGGTTCACAAGTTTGGTTATTCAACACCTTATATCACAATTTAACATATTAGCAAAACCTTCAATAGGATTTGAAACAAGACCATATTAGATAACCTCCCTGTATTTGGAGTATGGCCTGAGCTGATAACCAAGATGATACAGTTTAGAGGGGACAACTTAGACCTGGCAGACACACTTTTCTAGATAAAATGCAACCAGTTTATGCTGTAAAAAAGGAAGTAACAGAAAATGCACTCAGTCCATGCTATAAAGAGTTTTGCTATAGGAAAATAAACCAGCTGTAAAATAAGCCATGCAAAAAAAAAAATGAACAAACAAATGGAATGTGAGGTAGATGGAATTCTTTCTTGATGGAGACAACCTCTCTAGTGCCAGTAGTACGATAAAATGAACCCAACCCAAGCTGTAAAATCGTTGATGAGATGAAGGGCTTCCAGCTGTAAAAACTATGCCAAAAAAGGGAAGAAACAAACAGAGGAGTTGTGGTCACCACAAGCCTCAGCACAGGTAACCCATCTAAGAGCACAGTGACTCTGAATAAAAACAGATACAGGGTAGAGAGGACTCTTTAGTCATTCCACAGACATCCTATCTAGAGAGAACACTTTAGAGTTGACAGAGACCTCTCTAGTGCTGATGGCACAACAAGACGCACCCAGTCCATGCCGTAAAGTGATTGGAGGCAGAAAAGGCATCCAGCTGTAAAAAACATGTAAAAAAAACACAACATAAATAACAAAAATGGCCAGTTTTCTTTGTTGCTGTGTGTACCAGATGATGATGGACTGCAATGAGTGGTGAGATGCTATGACACCCATCCTACCTATGCCAGCATGGAAAAGTAGACATAAAACGATGATGATGATAATTATCCAGTTACCTATCTACTTCAGCTGCATAAAGTAAACACATACTCCACTCTATAAAACTACACAATAGTAAGGTGATTATCGAGCTTCAATACATATCCTAAAATCACAAGTTCCAAAAACAGCTATCTGAATTATGCTGCACTCCTTCAAGTGGTACATAAATTTCCCAACTGAAAACACCTGCTAATCCAAATTTATGATTGAGTAACTTTGAAATATTATTCACCATAAAACAGTTGACCCACACCTTTAAGCAAATATCAAAATTTGTAGGCTCATCTTATCTAAGCTAGGATGAAAGCATTGATACAAAAAGTGTGTAATAGTTATTAAAACTACTGTAAAAGTCTATATATGCTACCATGCATAATACGCATCATGACTTTTTGGCCTAAGTTGTCTTAAAAACCCATAATACTATATATAACACGCAGTGTTGCACAACTGCTACAAGAGTACATAATCTACGATAATCCAATATATTAGATTTTAATATTTCATTATATAAAAAATAAATTTCATCATCATCATCATTTTTATGTCCGTTTTTCTATGCTGACATGGGCTGGATGAATTTTGATTTTGGAACAATATTCTACAGTCGGATACCCTTCCTGTTGCCAACCCTTACATATTTTAGGGACCACATTATTATGAAGTGAACTTCTTACCACACAGCCATGCCTGTGCCTTTCTAAAATATGTAGATGACCCTAAATAAATAAATAAAGCTTTCCCCAGCTGATTTCAATGTATATGACTGGAGATGTTTGAGAAATTCTACCCTATCTAAAAATTAAGAAAATATACACTGATTTCAGCAGGGCCAGGGGTCATGAAAATCCTAAATTTGAAGTAACAACAAAGTTGGAAATAATCAATTTTATATTATTTAGATGGACTTAAATAAACAAATAATTCTTGCCCCAGCTAATTAAAATGTGTAAGACTGGAGAAATTTGAGAAATTCTATCCTATCTCAAAATCAAGAAAATATATTTCATGAGGTCATGAAAAATCCCAAAATATATTTCATGAGGTCATGAAAAAAATCCCAAAATATATTTCATGAGGTTGTAGTGATTTATACTGCTTGATAAATCAAACACCATAACCAAGTTTTTCTGCCGTCAAGCAAAGATGCTGACGT
>JAOPJM010527370.1:0-10328 GCA_027124095.1 Muusoctopus leioderma
ATCATTGACATTATAGTACTAAGTACAACTTATCCAATGTTTTATATATATATATATATATATATATATATATACAGACACACACACACACACACACACATACACACACACATATATATATAGGGTATGTAGACACATCGGTGCAAAACAGAAAGGAAAAAGGAGTACTCAATACTGAGAGTAGAGTTAAATATCAAGTTTTTTTCAAAGCTGACAAAACTTCACGATTCATAACTGAGTTTCCCATTGCCAATCTTCAGATGGATGTGGGGGGAACTGGGATTATGTAAGATATTATAGATGAAGAGACTATCAGGAAAAAAAACCTTATAAATATCTGGCACTGATTGGATGGATTGGAATCTGAGCATCTGAATCAAAAGGTCTGGTTGGGAGATTCATACGACTGTTAGCAAAACATTTATTTGTTTTGCCAACAGTCGTATGAATCTCCCAACGGGATCTTTCGATTTAGATGTTCAGATTCCAATCCATCGAATCAGTGCCAGATGTTTAATAGGGTTTTTCTTTTACGACGGTCTCTTCACCAATATCATACATAATCCCAGTTCCCCTCACATTCGTTCGAAGATCGGCTACATGAAACTCGGAGTTACAAATTATGAAATTTTTTCAGCTTTGACTAAAACTTGATATATGAATGTATATATATTTATATATATATATACTGTGACAATCTTTAGTCTTGTGAGACCATGGTTTTTCACCTGGAAAGTCTTGCTTCAGTCTTCTTGGCAGAGCAGCATCTGCTGTGGCTATAGAGGCCCACATTGGAGTGATAGTCCCAGTTGCAGTGACTGCATTTGAAGGCCCTCACTGTCTTGATGTCTTTTTTTTTTTTTTTTTATCGAATGTCCTTTTCTTCAGCAGCAAGCTTCAACTTTTCCTCTCTTCTTTTTAAACCCCTGCCTAGTTCGAGCCTCCTGCAAGAGTAATTGCTTGTAATGTCCTTCCTCCTGTTGACGTTTATGTTCAGTGACTTCATGTCTTTCTTGCAAACATCTTTGAAATGAAGATGGGATCATTCTTGTGCTCTCTTGCTGGAGATTGGCTCCCCGTACAACAGGTCATTCAGGATCCTCCCATCTGACATGTGGTGTATGTGGCCCAGCCTGCAAAGACATAGTTGTTGGGGCAGGATGAAGAGGCTGGGTATCTAAGCATAGGTCAGAACCTTATTGTTGGTAACTCAGTCAGTCAACTTGATGCCCAGGATGTGTTTCAGGCTGCAAAGGTGTAAGGCATTGAAATGCAACTAATGTCTGGAGTAGAGGCTCCAAGCTATGTAGACTGCAACTTTGGTGTGCATTGTTAGCTTGCTATTCTCTCAGGCTCCCTTTGTCAGCCTAGCAAGTTTTGAGGCTGCTCTTCCAGTCCGTCTATTGATCTCAGACTCTAGGAAAAGGCTAACTGTGATAGTAGAGTCAAGGTATGTGAACTCATGGACTACCTCCAGCTCACAATTGTTGATGGTAATGGTAATGGGGAGCTTAACACTTTGATTCAACATTTGGTATTCTTCAGGCTGATGGTCAAGCTGAAGTTCTGGTAGGCTCTTGAGAAGTTGTCCATAAGGCATTACAGTTGCTCCTTGGAGTGTATTCCCAGTGCCATGTCATCGGCAAACAACATGTCTCTGATGAGTATTTCGCGTACTTTGGTTTTTGCCCTCAACCGGGACTGACTGAGCAGCTTCCTACCCAATCTTGTGTAAAGGTAGACACCATCAGTTGATGTTTCAAAGGTGTGCTTCAGCATAATAGCAAAGAAGATACCGAACAAGATGGGGTAAGTGCACATGCTATTTCACATCACTGTGGATATTGAAGCCCTCTGAAGAAGAGCCATCAAACTAAATGGCATCCTTCATGTCTGTGTGGAATAGCTGAACTATCCTGAAGAGACTCAGGGGATAACCAATCCCAGTGACGATTTCAAATAGGCTGTCACTACTCACAAGGTGGAAGGCCTTTGTGAGGTCAACAAAATGGATGTAGAGTGGTTGTCTTTGCTCTCTGCATTTCTCTTGTAGTTGTCAAAGGGAGATCATGTCGATTGTGGAGCTTTCTGGCTTGAAACTACACTGAAACTCAGGATATAACCGTTTGCCAATTTTCTGCAGTCTGTTCAGGACCATATGGGTGAAGACCTTCCCAACGATGCTCAGCAAAGAAATTCCTCTGTAGTTGTTACAGTCTCTTCTCTCTCCTTTGTTCTGATACGGGGTGGCAATGTTGCAGTTTCTTATGTCTTGCATTACTGCTCCTTCTTTCCAGCACTAGCACAGTAGTTTGTGCAAGTTGTTTAACAGGATGCCCATTGTGCACTTGATCGCCCCTGTAGGAATGTCATCCAATCCTGGTGCCTTGTCAGTGGGCAGGCTGTCGATGGCTTCACTTAATTATTTGACAGTTGGCAATACATCCAATTCCTCCATGATAGGCAGGCATTCCACGGTTTTTAATGCACTGCCTAAGATGCTCCACCCATCTCTCCATTTGCTTGCCTTTGTCTTTGATGGTCTTACCTGTTACGGTTTTCAGTGGTACTGTCTTACACTAGCTTTCTTGAACCCATCGTACACTCCATGGATGTTGCCTGAATCAAATGATTACTGGATGCTTTCACAGAGTTGTAACCAATAGTCAGTTGCACAGCATCTGGCTGTTGTCTAGGTCTTACTTCTTTCTGTCCTTAGCACTTCCAGGGTTGCCTGAGTGGGTGGAATTTATGTTCTAGTGGTGCAGCATGCTTTACTTCAATGACAGCAGTGAGATTACTTGAGCTCACTTCAAACCAGTTCTGTGTCTTGCCTCTCAATTCTTCCTGAAGGCTTTGAGTGCAGTGCTGTAGATAGAGTCTTTGAGAGAGACCCCTTTCAACTGAGCTTCTTCTTCTGGAGTGTCTGCAAGGAGCCCCCCCACCCTCCTCAAGTGACTTAATGAAATCCACCGCTTTGTCTGGATATTGGGTCTTACCGGCATTACTGTGCTGCTTGCCGAAAGGCTTCACGTAGTGCATCTTCTTTGGCTAAAGTCTGATCTTTCAGCAAACCAGAGAGTGATCCATATCACAGTCAGCACCCTGAAAGGATTGAGTCATGAACACATATCTTAGATAGCAGTGTCTTGTGACTATCAGGTGAAATTGGTGCCAGTGTTTGAAGGGTTGATGTCACCAAACCATTTTGTGCTGAGCTTTGGTCTGGAAGTAGGTTTAGTAACACACAATTTGTGGAGCATGCAAAGCTTCAGCAGTCATTGCCTATTATCATTTATGTTGGCAGCTTGGCCAGTAGTCATGATCAGCACACACTTCGATGTTGAAGTTGCCAAGTAACAGTAACTACCTTCCCAGGATGACAAGTTCTATCTACCAAAAGCACTGGTTTTAGTGTGTCAGCACCCGTATATATTGTCATCATCATGATCATCCTCATTTTACATCTGTTTTCCATGCTGACATGAATTGGACGGGTGATTATGGCCCGAGTCGATTCCTGATTGGAATCACCACTCTCCTAGATGGGTTGGTGGCCCACGTCCCGCTCATATGTTTCATTTGGCTTGGTTTCTATGGCTGGATGCCCTTCCTATCAGCAACCACTTTACAGAATGTACTGAATGCATTTTATCATGCCACCAGCACTAGAAAGGTTGTCATGCCTATGGTACGACTAAAGAGCCCCTTCTACCCTACGTTTTCTCCATTCAATCGTCGACCACTTTACAGAGTGTACTGGGTGCATTTTATTGTGGCACCAATACTAGAGAGGATACCTTGGTCTCCTCCAGACTAAAGAGTCCTCTCTACTCTACAGAGTCTTCATTCTTTGATGGGTAAACGCGACCTGGGAGTGTGAAATAGAAATAGAAGAGTGTGAAATAGAGGGTGAGTGATGCATGAGAGGGGGCAGGCGTGAGGGGGTGCATTGATTGGATGGTTGTGAGAGAGGGACGTCTCCTGCAAGCCAAAGAGTCCTATGTGCTCTCTATTCTTTGAAGGTGAGGAGATATAGTCAGAGACTTCAATACCATCTGCTGTTAATATTGTGGTTTTATACACAATCACCTTCGATAGGCATTTTCTGAATGTATGGATCATTGTGTAGTAACTCCTTGTACATCCCCAAAAGCCATTCATTTTTGTTGGGGCCTGAAGGATCACACTAAGTGAAAAACTCTGAGTAATGAGAGAGAGAATCACTAGCTTCATACAAATAAATATACTTTACAACATATATTCAGTAAGCTTGAATTTTTTCCAGTGTCTGTAACATAATATCACATTCAGCAAACATATTTGTTACAGACATCAACAGAATAAATATTTAGTGAAACCGGATATAATAACAAAATCAACTAAGAAAGACAAAGCAACCGAAAAATTGGCCAATGAAAAGTGACAACATGGCAATAATCAAAAAAACACCATGCTAACAAAATAATATTTAGGAATTAGTCAGTGAAAATGATAGCCACACACAGAAGAAGGAGCCTGATTGGATGTATATAAAAGCAGCTTGGAATAAGGAAAAATAATTGCCTGAAAGATTTCAATGGTGTAAAACTCAAGTCACAAGAAAAAGAATTCAGTTTTTATAAACTATATATATATTAATGTTGGTTTTCTTCACGCTGCAATGGGTCTACAGTATAGCATATGTCATCTTATCTTGAAATTTAATCTCATAACTTCTTCCCTCTTGGTCTTCAACTAGTACTTTCCATTTTTAGCACATTACTCATTTATATGTACCACTCACAGACCATTTGCATGACATATCAATAGCAATGCAGTTGTCTCTTTTGAATACATTAGCTGATATGATTAATACCACTCTCTCATATTTACAGCTTTTTTTATGCATGTGTGTATGTATCCAACTACTCTGATATGTCTGTGTAGGTTTTTCAGTGTTTATTAATTATTCTATTACTAGTCTCAGTCATGCTGGGTCACCATTTTCAAAAGTTTAGTTGATCCTATCGACCCAGTACTTATTCCAGTCTGGTACTTATTTATCGATCTCTATCGAATGGCTAAGTTTTACATTTTTTAGTGAGATCATACCATGTGGTTGCAAAGCGAAATCGTTAACCACGTGGCTAGGCCTGCACTTACAGTAGATATCCAACAAGTATGAGATTAGTCGTCTCATTAAATTGTCAGCTTGGAGTGTTACATGAACATTACTGATAAATTCTGTGATTTTCCTATTTACTTCTTTCTATACAAACAGAGTACAACTGTGTGGTTGAAATCTTCATTTAGAAGCTTGTGTTTTTGAGGTAGTGGTCCAATCCCCTTCTATTATAATTCCATTCCCATCTAGGATGCTTTATAGGAATATAAATTAACCCCAGTACTTGACTGGTACTTTAGTTTATTGACACCACTACTTGAGTGGTACCTTATTTTATTAACCCCCAAAAGGATGAAAGGCAAAGTTGACCTTGATGGGATTTCAACTCAGAATGTAAAGGGCTGTAACTAAATACAACAAGGCAATTTGTCTGATGCTCTAACAAGTCTGCTATGTCTTATAGGAAGCTTCTCCTTGGATTAGGCCTCTAATCCTGTTGTTTCCTCCAAGTTAAAGTCAATGTATGACTAAGGAAAGCAAAGAAATTTTCTTTTCATAGAGATACAATAGCTGTAGTAAGAATTGAAGTAATGACTATAGTCAGCAGCTCAACATAAAGTTATTTGTTCTTTCAAATCATTGTTATATCATTATATATTCCTTTCATTGTACAGGAGGATTCAAAAGTCCCTTTAGTTTCACCAGTCTTTGCACATTTCTGAACCATTGACAAATGAAAACTTTTCATGCCATTAGATTTTAGACACCTTTGAATAGAGCTGTAGGTGATAGAGAGCACCTTTAAAGCCTGCTGTATTGAACTGTAGGGATTTTTGGGAAAATGAATGGTAACACATGGCTGTGTTTCACTGAGGCTGTTTGGTCTTCCAGACCTAAGCAGGATCAATTGAAAGTTTCGTGAATGGTGACATGGCTAGGAAGGTTCTGCATTATTTCTTGCTTCCACGTCCTTTGGACTTGTGCGATTGATTTGTTATATTGTGCCATTTCAGGGACAACAAATATTCTCTCATCTTTTGATAATGATATTTTTCTAAAATATATAAAACAATATAATTGTATTTTGGGAGAGTCATACTGCCAATAAAACACACACACTGGTTATATTTCACTTCAGTTATATTATCAATCAATTGGATAATTAATTGATTAATTGATTAGTCTGTCAAAGTTCTTTCTTCACAGTCTGTGACCTTATCAATGACTATGCACCCCTCAAGCACCTCCTCTTTTTTCAGAACTTATTGCATGTTTTGTCTTCGTCTCCTAGGTCTTGAGGTAAGAACAGAAAACATGCAATAAGTGGTGAAAAAAAGGAGGTGCTTGAGGGCCCATTGATAAAGGGGTCATTGATAAAGTCACAGACTGTGATGAAAGAACTTTGACAGACTAATCAATTAATCATTTGATCAATTAATAAATTAATTATCTAACTGATTGATAATAAAACTGAAGTGAAATATAACCTGTGTGTGTATTTTATTGGCAGTATAACCCTCCCAAAATAAAATAATATCTGTTTCAACACACGATTTCACATCAAGAATATTGCAAAACAAATACGAAAATGAATATAAAACAATATATACATCAAAAGATATTCATAACAAAATAGCAAAGATAGTATTAAAAATATATAAAAACAAAATTGTAACAAAATAAAAAATAAAAATGTTATATATATCATTTAAATGCTAAAGGGGGACTTCTGAATCACCCTGTATATCTATACTCAATTGAAACCTTTATAACTGAATATTGGGAATGTTTAAATCTTAAATTTCTATTGGAGTTTGTTTTTTTTTGTTTAATCAGATTTTTGCACTTCAGCTATTACATTCTATCTATTTTAATTGACAGTTATCTGCCACAATCCCTGCATTCGGTCGTATTGTTTTTCATAAACATTATATACCTTACACATTTAAATATTTCGTAATATAAACTATATTTTCTGTTGATGTCTAGATGATGTTACTTTCTTATTTTTTCTCATATAATATAAATATGATATCAAATTTATTTATATTTCAAACCTTTCATACAATGCAGATGTGTTGAAACAGATGTACAGTTGTGAGGTTATAAGCCTTAATAAATATTTATAAATATTTTACACTCTACACTAGTATGTATTGAGTCCTTTCCTTGAGATATGATCTTCAGCTTTTTCGCTAGGATCAAAGTGTAGTATACACACACATACACACACACACACAGTGTGTGTGTGTGTGTGTGTGTATGTGTGTGTGTGTGTGTGTGTGTATGTGTATTTGCATGTGTGTGTATGTATCTGTGTGTGTGAATGTGTGTGTGTGTGTATGTGTGTGTGTGTGTGTGTGTGATAAAGGTCTTCTCCAAGTTAAATAACTGGTGGTAGATACTGAGGAAAATTCTGCATAGGTTTGGAACAGCCATTCAAGCTATGTATGAGGGCGTTGTTAGTATGGTTAGGGTTGGCACTAAATACAGTGAAGAATTAATGTACGGACAGATGTTGACCAGTTCTCTGTCCTCTGCTACTACTGTTCATTTTAGTTATTGCAACAATAGCACTGCAGTTCAGGATAAGTTGTCCTTCGGACTTTTGTGTGCAAACCTGGTTTTCATAGCAGAAACTACTGAAGAACTGCAGAAAAAAATTACAAACTGGAACAGTGGTTTAGAGTTCAAAATGTCTGAAAATTAATATGGCAAAAACCAAAGTGGTAGTTAATAATACAGAGCATGAAATTCCAGTACCATCTGGGAACTAACCTTGTGCACTATGTGACAGAGAGTAAGTAGTAATTCAGTACTACATACACAGTTCAAGCAATGGGTACACAAAAGGCTCAGTGGTGTTTCTGACTGACTTTTAGAAGAACAGTGTTTCAGATGTAATATATGCACATGAACAGTTAGCTGTAGGAGCACCTATGAAATGAAGTCTATGAATTTTTCAGTTGGGTTGCTAGAGGTAGTCAGTAGTTTTTGTTAACTAGTTGACATAATCAATGGTGGAAGTTGTTGTAGTGAGGGTAAAGTAGCTAGAGATAGAAAGGGGTAGAAGTTTTCATCAGAACTGTTACTTCTGTTGGCAACAAAGATTTTCACTTTCTGTTCAAAAGGTTAACTGTAGGAAGTATGTGTAAGAACTGTGATGCTGCATGGTAGCGAGGCATGGGCATTAAATGTAGAAGATCTGCTGAGCCTGAGGAGAAATAGAGCAAGCATGACACCTTTGGCAAGTGTCTTCTACTATAGCCTCAGGTCAGCTAATACCTTGTGAGTGAAATTGGTAGACAGAAACTGTATAGAAGCCTGTCATATATGTGTGTGTATATATATATATATATATATATATATATATATATATATATGGGGGGGGGCTTGTCATCGCTTGACACAATTTATACCTGAAATTGGCCAGTGATGTTTGTTTACATCTCTGTAAAACAAAACGCCCAGCCATTCAGTAGTTCAGTGATATGATTCCCATACTTAAAATCAATATGGTTGGTGACAAGAAGGGCATCCAACCGTTAAATGCTACCTCAAAAAATTTCCATCCAACCCATGCTAGCGTGGAAACATGAACATAAAAACGATGATGATGATGATGATATTATTATGATGATGATGATGGTGTTATATGTTAATTTGCATGACTGGTTGAGCATAAGTGAGCTGATGAGAAGCTAGACATGATGTATGCAAATATATGCATAAGAGATGTAAGCAGAAAAGACAAGACAACTGCATTAGTATGAACATGTGATGCAGATGGGTGGTGTGTGCTGGAGAAACACGTGGTGTGTGCTGACAGTGTTTGGTACCAAGAAGAAGAATGAGGAAGACACTGGGAAGAGGTCGTGAGGTCAGTTCTCTGCATCTTGAACCTCAGCATAGAAGATTATGACAAATTAGATATGCTGTACAGCAGACACATCCAGCCTTTAACAGCAATAAAAACTAACATTAAAACAATAATGATGATAATGAGGAAATACTCACAAACATATATCTATCTGCCTGCATGTCCATCCATCTGTCTTTCTATCTTTTTACATTTGTTTTTACTGTATACTATTTGTTTTTTTGCAAGCCTTTTCTTTCCAACGTTTCTTGGTCTTCTTCACTGTTTTCCATCTCTTACACTTCCATACTATTTCTGGCTCATAATTACTACTTTCTGTCACACACACAAACACACACACACACACACACACACACATGCGCACTTTGTACACAAGCATCATACAATCTCCCCTTCACCTTGAGAAAGAAACTCTTTGTTGCCAGCAGAGGTAGTAGCTCCCTGAACTTTTTTCCATCCCGTTCTTACTCTGGCTACTATACTTTCAGAACACCCTCTCCCACTGCTAATGAGGTCACCTAGGTAGCAGAAGCCGTCGACTACTTCCAGTGAACCTTCCGTGCGTTTGAAGGAAGTTATTTCATGTGTGTTCTTACTAACTCCTCCTTTGCATCTGCCACATACGAAGATTACCTTCTCTGTCAACCTGCCTGACAAGACACATCTCTTATGTGTCCATAGTTTAAACTGGGTACACCGTATGGAATTTCTACCTACTCCTTTTCTGCATATTGAGCATGGCCATTTCCCTGATGGTAGCAAGTTCCTGTCTTCCTTCCAACTAACCAAAACTTTAGTCTTTGCTAAGTTCACTTTGAATGCTTCCAGGTCTTAAATTTCTTCTCCAGGTCTCCTACCGACTATAAGAACTAGTTCATCAGCATAAAGGAGTTCCCATGGAAAACCAGTCTCCAATATGGCCTGGAGCACTGTGATAAACAGGAGGGGACTGAGAACTAAGCCCTGGTGGACCCCCACCTCTAAACTAAATTCGTCGCTGAACTCATTGCTGACTCTCACCTTGCTAACTGTATCTCTGTACATGGCTTGTATGGCCTTTACAAGTCATTCATCTTCCCCTAGTTTCCTTAACGCCCACCAGATCACAGTGCATAGGATCCTGTCGAAGGCCTTTTTCAGGTCGACGAAAGCTAAGTATAGGGGCTTACTCCTAGCTAAGTATTTCTCCTGCAGCTGTCTCGCTATGAAGATGGCATCAGTAGTGTAGCCACCCTGACACGACTACTGTAAATAAATATATTGCATATATGTATATCCTGTTCGTGTCAGTCTTCTTTTAAAGGTAAACTTTCTCTTCCCTTTTGCATACATCATTTGAAC
>JAOPJM010527402.1:0-10326 GCA_027124095.1 Muusoctopus leioderma
GATGCATTTGGTTCTGGTAGTATACTACGATATGTGTGGTTTGGGTAGTTTTGTTTGGGACTGCATCTGTTGTGTCATTGCAGGTGAATTTGTGTTTGTATTGTTCTATGGCGTGGTCTACTAATCTATTTAAATTTTTATCAACCAAAGAAGCCCTAAATAATCCTACGTGTCAACCAAACATTAGTTAACAACGGGTACTCAAATGTATGTATGTATGTATGTATGTACGCACGTACGTATGTATGTATGTATGTGCCTGTGTATGTATGCATGTATGTATGTATATATGTACGTATGTATGTATGTGCGTGTGTATGTATGTATGTATGTATGCGCCTGTGTATGTATGTATGTGCGTGTGTATGTATGTATGTATGTATATATATATGTATGTATATATGTATGTTTGTATATATATGTATGTATGTATGTATGTATTCATGTGCCTGTGTATGTATGTGCGTGTATGTATGTATGTGCGTATGTATGTATGTATATATGTGCGTATGTATGTATGTATGTGCGTATGTATGTATGTATATATGTATGTATGCATACATGCATGTATGTATGTACATGTGATCTTTATCAAACCTTCCTTGTTTTTGTCTGTTGTTGATCAAGGATGTGATGCTTGTGTGATGAGTATGACAACTAGGATGGACATTAAGTCACTGTAATGACCATACTTATTAACTGTAACCAAGACCAGGAACCAGGTGGCCAAACTGTTGACGACATTTATTTGGCGACTCTTGTCTGGTCCTGTTTTCACCAGAGCTTCTGTGAGCAGATCTAAGCTGAACTAAACTGTGTTGAAATGGTCTCATCTGAGCTGAGCTTAGCTGATCTGAGCTTAGCTGAGCTGATCTAAGCTTAGCTAAAATGATTTGAGCTGGTCTGTGCTGAGATCGGCTGATTTGAGCTTGTGTGAGCTGAGTTGAGCTGTGCTTAGCTGACCTGGTTTGAGATCAGCTGAGCTGAACGGAGCTGAGCTGAGCTGAGCAGATCTGAGGCTGGTGTGAGCTGAGTTTAGTTTCTGTGAAAACGAAACTGATTATTCATAACTCTTATAATCGTCCGAAGAACTGAAAGGGGAAAGTTTTAATTAACGGTTGTAAACTGTTATGATAAATTATATATATATATATATATGTATGTATGTATGTATGTATGTATGTATGTATGTATGTATGTATGTATGTGTGTATGTATGTGGGTATGTATGTGTGTGTGTGTGTGTACGTGCGCGCGCGCGCGTGTGTGTGTGTGAGTGTGTGTATAAAGTTATGTGGACGTAGACATGGTCAAGGGGTTAACAATTTCGCATCGCAGTCATGAGAATTCCGAGAATATGGTAAATAAGGCTTGATCAACCCGAGAATATGATAAAAGACACTTGCCCAAGATACCACCACGCAGTGGTATCTTGGACAAGTCTCGAGTCGACCCAGGCCTTGTGAGTGAAACTGGTTAGACGGAAACTGTGCGAAAGCCGGATTGAACCTGTAATTCAAAGGGCAATCATTGTCACACACTGTGTCACGTTGATTATGTCTGATAATTTCGTTAAGTGTACACGGGTCTGTTGGAATACTCAGCCACTTACATGTTAATTCGATGATTAGGTAGTTTAGGTGATTGAAAAACTGAAATACTTATCGTCGAAACCTGGCTGTCATGGAATCGGCAGAGCCACACAAAAATTGCTTTGCATATTTATTTGTGTACTTCTGGCTTCTGAGTTCTGCCGGGGTCGACTGTACTTCCCCCCCCCCACCTCTCCATCCAGGGGCGATAACAAGTAATTTACTGTGAATCGATTCATCTGAATACACCTCTTTCTTATAATTCTATGGCTTTCGTAATAATTCAATATTATATATGAAGTCTTTGCTTTTAGTCATGTATTTAGTTACACACACACACACGCACACACTCACACACACACATACACATCCACCCACATACGCACACATGCATTATGTTGTTCCTATAATATCTATATGAGAGGCGTAAAGACGTCATGGCATCGTAAATATCTAAATGAGATATGATAAAATAGAAAGGAGAAAAACAACTGCGGCAATAACTATTAATAGCTATTAATATAAACATTAATAATAATAGAATAAACAGCTGCTGCATCAACAGGAAGTATAATACAACTGTGGCCTGACAATAATCATAGTACAAGGCCGGTGGTTTGGCAAAATCGGTAGAGCATCGGATAAAATACCTGGCAGTATTTAGTTACGGCCCATTACGATTTGCGTTCAGATCCCGCTAGGGTCAACTTTGCCTTACATCCTTGCGGGGTCGATAAAATAAAGTACCAGTGAAGTACTGGGGTGGATTTAATAGATTATATCCATCCCCCAAATTTGAGGCCTTGTGCCTATACTAGAAATCAATATCATGTATCGGTTGACATATACCATAACTGGCAGTAGATTGGGGGCATTCCCAGTTGTGTGAGCCGGAGTGTGGTTATGCTGGCGAAGTAGGGGGGAAACAAGAGGACCATAGTGGATAAGATTTGGCCCAAATAACTCTGCTAAATGCAGAGTGAAAGATTTTGGCTAAGGTGCTTGCGAAGAGGTTGTCATTTGTCCTTAGCAGTGTCGCCAGGCTCACATAAACCTGTGTGATTCCGGAAAGACCTCTCCAGCATAACATGCGATACATCTTAGAGAGAGAAGGTTGTAGATATAGCTTTGGTGGTTCTCTGATTAATTCAGATTTATCTAAGGCGTTCTTACGACTACGGTCATCACTACCTAGCGATGTTCAGTCTGAGTCGCTGCGTTTTACAATGTCATAAGTTCGGTGGTCAGGGTAAATAGCTACCTATCGGAACTGTTTGACGTCATGTGTACGTACAGTTTGTCAAGGGTGACCCGTCTCACTGCTTCTGTACGGTTTAGCACTTGAGCACTTACTGCAGAATTTTGATGTAAATATGTGCACTCCACTCGAGCTGGGGCATAGGAAAGTAATGTCTGTATATGCGGACGATGTCACCGTCATGATGTCAGACATCTAGGGAATCGAGGGATCGGTCCCAAACTGAAGGCGTACAAGCGCCACTAAGAACACTGAGAAATAAGGACAATTCATTGGGCTTGCAACTAGTCACCTGGAGAGGAAAGTCCATGTTGCGTAGTCAGAAAAAAATAGAAAACATCGAACATGTCGAGAAAGAAAGCAAGGAATTCATCTACTAAGCAAAACAAAATAAGTGGCTGATTATGACACAATTATGTTTGTTTATACGAGAATATGGACGCAGCATGGTCGAATGGTTAAGAAGTTCGCTTCACAATCGCGAGGTCCCGGGTTCGCGTGGCATCTCGGGAAAGAGTCTTTACCATAACTGTGGGTTGACCCAAGCCTTGTGAGTGAAATTGGGTAGATGGAAACTGTGAAAACCTTCTCAGGTGGATTGTACCTGTAATTTAATGGTCCAGCCTTGCCACACTATGTCACACTGATTCTGCTTGAGGATTACGTTAAGGGTACACGTGTCTGCGGAATACTCAGCCACTTATACGCTAATTCAATAAGCTGGCAGTTCAGCTGACTGAACAACTGAACACTCATTGTCTGGGATTCAGACGGAGGCCCATTTTTTAAATACGAAAATATAAGTCTCCTCCCTGCGGAAGTGAAGGAGTTGTTGTTATTGTTTAGTCTCTGGTCGCCTCTGAACGAGCATTCCAACCGTGACCATCCCGTTTCTTTCCCTGACTATATCATCCAATGTGTTCCTTCAAGATGGTAGGGTGTGATTTGAGGTGACCTAGTAGAGGTTCCTTCATTGGATCGGTTGTGAGGGAGTTCCTTGCCGAGGTAAGATTCTAAGATTCCGTCTTCTTACAGAGGATTTCAGGACCTGTAAGAGATCAAGTTCCGGTTAAGGACCTGATTTCTTACCTTTCTCTTAATTCAAACCATGGGGTATATTACGGGTTGGTTTTGTAAATATGCTTGGTCAGTAGAGTAGGTGTTCTGGTAGTGGAGTGATCTACTGATTACTCGATTAAAATATTATAGCTAACAGCTATAAAGACTTGTAAAGGCGCGTTGGACTCACGATCGTAACGTCGTGGGTTCGATTCCCAGACCGGGCAGTTCGTTGTGTCCTTGAGCAAGGCACTTCATTTCACGTCGCTCCAGTCTACTCAGCTAAAAATGAGTACCAGCAGCAGCAGTTGGGAGTTAACCATGGGATGGACTGGCATCCCGTTCAGGGTGGAGTTTGTACTCTCTGAGTCGCTTAAACGCCACAGAAACCGGGATAAGCTCCGGCCTAGTGAGCCTATAGGCTCCAGAATAAAAAAAAGGTATCAGCCAGGCTAGAGTTTCCAGTACACAGGCACTCGCATTCCTTCTGTTGACTATCAGGTTTCTTTCTACTCTCTTTACTCTTTCACTCTTTTACTTGTACCAGTAATTTGACGGCGGCCATGCTGGGGCACCACCGTGTAATATAATAATATTTTGGAGCTGTCGCCCCTTTGCTTTGACCAGATTTGATTAACATTAGTCATTGAACTTATGTTTTCATCTACTCATTGGAACGGTAATTTTAATTAATTTATATTTTTTTTTTGCTCACTACATTATGTTAGCGCTCACTAACATACTTAATGTATTGTGTTTTATGCAGATAGCATCCCCAGGTAATTTCCCTCAGTCATTATGTTAATCTGTAACACCAGCTCATGTACACACACACACACACACACACACACACACACACACACACACACACACACACACACACAGTGTTTCTCTATCACTAGATGTGGCAAGCACTGGAAAAGGCTGTGCCTCGTTGAGGAAGTCTAATAAGACCGAAACATGTCCGGAGTTGCCACCGTGCTTACCAAAGATTAAACTAAATTAGTATAAATCCCCGAGTTAATGTTTTCATCTCCTCACTACATGTGTAATTCTAATTTTAATTCATTAAAATTTCGGAGTTGTCTCCCCTATGCCTTGACCAGATTTGATTACCATTTGTCATTGAGCTTATGTTTCGCATCTCTTCACTGCAAAGTTAATCTTAATTAACTGAACTAATTTTCCTCCCTCGCTACATTAAGCACGTTAGCATTCCCTCAACTACGAAGTTTACTCCTCGTTCAATCGGCCCATATCGAATGCGAGGCAGTGTTGTTTCCGGAAGATCTAGATCTCAAAACCAATGTTGGTCTTCTGGCCCCGGGTGAGGTGTTGGTTTATCTTGGACGTGAGTAGCAGTCAATGCGTTGTTCTGACTCTGGTGATAGGGTCTGGAAAACTTTCATGGGACTCACGTTCATTACACTAAAATTCCGCCAATAAGAACCACAGCATCAGCACTACAACCACCAATACTACAACATCAACACCACAAACATAGAAAAAGATTATAACCATCACCACCACCACTACACTAAAATGCCGCCAATAAGAACCCCAGCATCAACACCAGAACCACCAATACTACAACATCAACACCACAACAATAGAAAAAGATTATAACCATCACCACCACTACACTAAAATGCCGCCAATAAGAATCCCAATTTTTTGAAAAATCCAGAGACCCAACCCCAGGTTCTTATTGGTGGCATTTCTGGGGGGTTCTTATTGGCGGAATTTTAGTGTAGTGTTTGCAAGGGACTTAAGGGTATCTTAAATGTACACTGTGATTGTACAAGAGTAGTGGATAGTAGTGGATAGTAGAGGGTGTAAAAGATATTAAAAAGTCATGAGACAATTCCAAAACTCTAACAGGAATCGAATGGATGTTCCGAATGCGCCAGTGTTGATTGGACAAATCATAACGAGTCATCCAGGTCGTATTTTTAAATGTTGTGGTTAAGGGTAGCATACAGTGTACACTTCTTCGTGTTCAGACTACCAGCTTGTGATCTTTACTGCCAAATCAGAGAGGATTTCTAAACAGGGAACAATCTTACTGCAAGTTAAACGTGTATTTAGTTACGCTTCTTTCCGTTCTGTGTTCAAATCCCGCCGAGGTCGAATTAGCTTTTCATCCTTTCAAGGCTGATAAAATAAATAGTAGCAAAGTACTGAGGTACGTTTACTAGCCTTATTCCCCTTCTTACCAAATAGATTCCTTGTATATATGTTAGACATTCTTATCATTGTTATCATTAGGGCGATTAATGGCAGTAACCATAGAGCGCCGAACTAAATCCTTGTGGTTGTTACATAAGTCGCTTTATGTTCTGAGTTCAAATTCATCAGGTGTCAATTTTACCTTTCATTCTTCTGGGGTCGATAACATAAATACAATCGCGTATTGTCATTGACAAAATCAACAACATCACTCAAAATGTATGGCCTGGTGCTAATGCAGAAATCGTTATTATTATAAGCTTTATCGTATCACCGAAAACTGAATCTTTGGATTAATTCACTTCAGGTCTTTTTTCATGAGTAGTTAATGATGGATTCTCCGTCGGTTTCGACGATGAGTGCTTCATTGTTCGATCAACGGAACGACCAATTCATTGAGTTAACGTGTAAGCGGCTGAGCATTTGTCACCCACATTGTACCCTTAACGTAATTGTCAGGCAGAATCAGCGTGACACAGTGTGACATGGCTGGACTTGTGAGTTACAGGTACAATCCATCCGACGGGCTTATATACAGTTTCCGTCTACCCAGATTCACTCACAAGGCTTAGGTCGACCCGAGGCTAGGGTTAAAGACATTTGCCCAAGATGCCACGCAGTGGGATCAAACCTGGGACTTCGTGATTGCGAAGCGAGCTTCTTAACCATTCGGCCATGCTGTTGCTCGGTCATGAATAGTTAATATAGAAGTATATTATACCAGTCAGTATGAAGGCTTACAATTTTGATTATTGTTGTTTAACACCAGGTCAGCACTGATAGAGCAGACCTATGATCATAGACGTTCCAATCATGACCATGCCGTCTTTTTTCAGAGTTAATGTATCCAATGTGTGCTTTTATTTTTAAGACGGTTTAGTGTGAGTTAAGGGAGATTTGGCAGCTATTTCTTGCAGCTCGTGCGACCACATAAAGTCCCACATTGGCTCAAGTGACTACTGCCATAAGGTTTAATGTAATATCCACAGGCAACATTAAATTATTGGACGTTCTCCAAGCAATATACTTCCATCCAATACAACCTGTTGTTGAAACTAAACAACATTACGAGTCAACGAGGTAGTCTCTAAGTATTCAGCTCGATCTGCTAGAAATAGCAGCCAAATCTCCAAGCAATATACTTCCATCCAATACAACCTGCTGTTGAAACTAAACAAAATTATGAGTCAACGAGGGAGCCTCTAAGTATTCAATTCGACCTATTAGAAATAGCAGTCAAATCTCCTTCAAATCACGTCCTACCGTCTTAATGAAAGAACGTCACACTGGATAATGTAGTCCTAGATTTTGTTTTACTTCTTAGTCGGGATGAAAAAGGGCAGGGCCCATTACTCTTTTTTCAGGGCTTCCGAGACTGGTGGGAGGGAGGGAGGGAGGGAGGAAGGGGGAGGATGGAAGGGAGGGAGAGAGAGAGTGCTTTCCTCAGACCCGAGACATGGTCCGAATGCTTGCAACATAGTGGACTCTGCAAAAGGTACCCAAGGGCCACGTGGTGGTGTTAAACCAGATGACGGATTAAGTCTACCACCCAAAAAGATACACTAGCCTGGAAGAAAGACAGGATGGTCATGGCTAGAATGCCTTTGATCATGGGTCTGTTCGGTCGGGACAACAACAACAACAACAGCAACAACAACAACAGCAACAACAACAACAGTATCAGCAGAGCAGAGCTAAACAAATATGAGAAAACTGAATTGATATTTAAGACATACGTCCAACCCACGTAGTACATGTACTCTATCCAGCTGAAGCCGATGTGGGAGCTTCTACGTTGTCGTTCGACCAGCTAGAAATAGCAGCCTAATCTCTCTCAAACTACATCCTACCATCTTTAAAAAGGCTGGACATAGGAGAATGTAATCTACACATATAAGCGCGGATGTTTGTCTGTTTGTCTTGAAACAACGTCGCCATTTCTGGACGAATCTTTACCAAATTTATCATGGACATCCTAATGTACCCCAGAAAATTTCGTGTACAACGATATCCGGAATCCCACCTTGGAATTTACATTTTTCGCTTAAAATATGAAATTTCCCCAAAAGTGATGGCGAAAGACAAGAAGTTGCACTTGAGTAGGAGGGGGGAAAAGTAAGAAGCAAAACTATTATAGGTGGTGAAGTAGGAGGTATTCATTTTTGAAGGTAGTTTTGAAGAAGGGGAGAGAGAGAAAGAACAACACAGGTTGTTCTTTCTCTCTCTCCCTCTTATATATACACATCCCATTCGCTGCTGTTTTTCTTTCTTTCTCTCCCGGCTCTGTACGTTCTGAGTTCAAATCCTACCGAGGAGTACTACTTTTATTTTTTTTTTCAAGTATTATAAATGTTGAATCATTTGTTATTCTACTGCTATCTCCTCTATATCACTTTTGAGAACTTGAATATCACATGACTTCCATAATCTCGTACATAAAGACTTGCTATTGATTCATTTACATTTAACAACACCAACAACAACAAAAAATGTTTCTACATATTCCGCACTACTTGTCCTAGATATACAAATAGACAGGATAGTCACAGTAGGAACTCATTTGATGATATGTCTGCTTGATCATGCCTGACTCGTCAGCTAAACAACAGCCACTCGGTGCAGTTACCTTGTTCAATGCAATCATATAAACATATCAGCAACACTTCAGAAAACACTTAACAAAACAAGCCTACAATCGGTAACTACCCCCCCCCCGTTTGTTCAAGGCAAACATTATATATTCTTCTGTTATTCCTTTACTGTTTTCAGTCATTGGACAGTAGCCATGCTGAGGTACAGCCTTCAAGTGTTTTCAGTCATTGGGTGCTGCCATGCTGGGGTACAGCCTTCAAGTGTTTTCAGTCATTGGACTGTAGCCATGCTGGGGTACAGCTTTCAAGTGTTTTCAGTCATTGGACTGCTGCTATGTTGGGGTACAGCTTTCAAGTGTTTTAGTCGATCATATCGACCATATTCCAGTACAAATTTCTTATTATATCAACCGCTATTTGTCGAACTGTTAAGTTACAGGACCAAAAGAAACAAAATGAACAACACCGGTTTTTAGACCGGTGTAAACATAAACACAGACACAGGCACATACACACACACACGCATACACATATATATATCACCTGCAGAAATATCGATAACAATGAATAATAGGAACGCTGTTTCACACATCTCTTCAATATGCGAACATTAGCGTATCAGGGTTCCCGAGCACATGAGGCAAATGTGGTGTTAGTATCAGTAAACACAGCATTGAGCAAGGAGGAGTGTACGCCGTAGACAGGGGACTAAAACAAATACACAGTGTAACAGATTTTCTGTACGGTTTAGCACTTCGGTCAACTGCATAAGTAAATAACCGATCAATTTCCGATTCTTCTAAAAGAAATTGGAAAAATGTAGCATAGCATTGAACATTTATTTCATATAATATGAATAAAGGGATTCTGGAAACTTCCGATTTCACTAGTATGTATTTCATGTTTACAAACAACCGATGTCAAAAGTGTGAAATAAATTCAATTTATTCTTACGCTTTTAGATTCTGGTGTAATTTTAATCTTGTTTTTAAATGTGTAATGATAATTTTCAATAAATAAAGCTGTGAATGGACGCTATTTTGTTGTTCTCATTATCGATTATATTAGCCTGAGATTAACCCAATCAAATTTTTCCTAATCTGCATGACAGCGAATTGGCAGAGTTGTTAGCGCGTTGGACAGTATTCGTTCCGGCTCATTGCGTTGTGAGTTCAATTCCCCGGCAGGTCAACTTTGCCTTTCATCTAAAGTACCAGTCTAGGGTGGTAGACTGGTGGAATCGTTACAGTGTCGGATGAGATACCTCGCGGTATTTATTCACCACCACCTGGCTACCCTTGGGTGCCTTTAGCGGAATCCACTCTGTTGCAAGCATTCGGGCCTGGTCTCTGGTCTGAGGACATCTTCATTCCTTCCTCCCCTCCATTCAACCAGTCTCGGAGGCCCTGAAAAAAGGGTGAAGGGCACTGCCTTCCCTCCAGACTAAGCAGTAAAAAAAAAAGCTTTTATGAATGAATTATTTAAAGTGTATAGAAGTCATTGTGAGGGTGTGTTAAGGTGGAGGTAAATGAAGAATATCAACGAGTATTGAAAAACGTCATAAAATGATATGTCAAATGATTGCCATGCCGATATA
>JAOPJM010527408.1:0-10325 GCA_027124095.1 Muusoctopus leioderma
TGTGGGTGTTTGTACTCTAATTTGTGAGTGCATAGTACACACACACACAGACAACTTAAATTTATATATATAGATATTACTTCTTAAAATTTTGCAATACATTTCTGAGACACTTATTCGTCACATCCCCCATCCGGCGATCCCGGTATTTAGCGTACTAAATTCTCAAAATTTGTTTGTAAACATTAGGATCATAGTGCTTATCATTCCTCCTACGATAACGTCAAGCAAGAAACTGATGCATAGTTCCCCTAATCCTAAACCTAACCCAAATTCGGAGTCATCCCTGATCCTAAAAGGGCGGCTGCTGCCCTTCACCATTCCAATAGGTGTTTGCCTAGCTCCCTAAGCGCAATTGTCTAGAATGTAGCTGTAAATCTCCTAACCTTAATTTAGGACGCTGAATGCAACCCTTTTTTACTTTATCCAAAAGCTTTCACTTTTTGTCGTAAGGTTTTGAAGTTTTGAATTCCCGATGTTTTTCCAGTTTCTGTCTGGCAATCAATAAATAGATCATGAAGTGAATTCCTTACTTCAAACAGCTGAAATATATGTATAGATAAGATATTCATCCAACTGCCAGCTCATGAATTGTGTGCTCAAACACGCTGAGCTTTTCATTGTATTTCTGAGTAATTACACACAGTTCTACATTGCTTCAATTAAGCCTAGTTGTTGTTGTTTAGCTCCATGTCAGCCCTGATCAAGCAGACCTATCATTAAGAGCATTCAAGCCATGACCATCCCGTCTTTTTGTTCCAGCAATAGTGCACCCCTGACTACATTATCCATTGTGACCTTTTTTAAGATGATAAGGTGTGGTTTGAGGGAGATTGGGCTGCTATTTCTCAGGTCGAGCGATGACATAGAGAACTAGGTATAGGGATAAGTAGCTGGAAACTTTACTGCAGTAGACTAGCATTCTGTGCAGGGAGAGATTTGTCTCTCATCTGCTTAAATCTACCAAAACCAGTATTGAGCACTGAGTCTATTGCAGAGGCAGGTTAGCTAAGTGGATAAGGTATTGGGCTGCTTGCACTTAGGTCATGACTTCAAATCCATCATAGGTATTTCATTGTCTTTCTGGTCAGTAGACTTTATTGTATGTTGCTTCAGTTCACCTAGCTGGTAGGGACAGGTACCAGATCATCTGGAAATGCTCACCGCAGTAGACTAGCTTCTTACCCAGGAGGAGATTTATATATTTTGTCCATTTATGCCATGAAACTGGAGCTAAGCAGTGGCCCTTAAAAGCCCCTCCCCCCCAATGTTTAGTGGGTATTTATATTGCATTTACTGACCCTATTAGTTTTTGTAATTTATGAAAGGGTTAGCTTAACTGCTGCAAGTATGTGAATAACTTTGTCAATTTTCTTTCTGTTTTGTATTTCAGTATGAAATCTATGAATTGCAATGGATTTATCGCAAAATCTACAGCTTTGTTGGATTGTGCATTCTCATACATTCAGCTTGGTGTTACGCAGATGTGAGCAAAGAAAACAATAATATATTGAACGAAATCAAATCTGAACTTGCAACATTAATAAAATATTCGAGTAAGTACCATTTGCTTTTGTTATTGAGGAAAGTTTTTAAAAAATTTATTATTAGCACTGTGATGTTATGTGATCAATTGTGCCACATTACTGGCAATAATCTCTGTTAATTCATCCCCAGACCTTTTAATTGCAGTTAAAAGTTTAGTGTAAAATAAAGTTCTTTTAGGATTTTTTAAATGCCAGAATATGAACAAGACATTGCAATGTGGAGGTGCCAACTATTTTCAACCGATTGGGGTTGGGATTTAAACAAAATTAAAGAATGAAAATTTAGAAATTAAATTATGCTAATCACCATTTGGTTGTGTGGTTGAGGCATTTATCAATTCTTGGTTACATTGTCTTCATATTCCAGTTGTAAAATATGTTTGTACCCTACCAACTTGATGCTTTTGAGCTAAATATATATTCAGAAAAGTTGCTAAATGAAGGAAGGCCTTGATGAAATTAACAGGCATTACTGCTGGGAATCTGGCACAAATGAATCCAGAGGCCTAGTTTTTTTGTTGATGCAACAATACTAATTATATTATTAGTACTATTATAATATTAAAACAAATGTTATCATTAGGTTGGTGAGCAGTTGAGCAGCCTATGGATGCTATCACCCACAATGTGCTGCAATAGTAGCCAAGATACTTAACACTTACTGTTTCCATCCACCTTGCTGTAACTAGGTACCATAGGTAGACATTATTATAAAGCAGCCGAGGCACTGTATAATTGTTATAGAATTATTCACACAAAAGCCCTGTTTCAACAGTTCTTGATTTGAATGAATCTTCCAATAGAGATGAGCCAAAAAAGGATTTGAGTAGTGTGTCTCCTCAGGTTAATAAAAGAGAGAACAGTTGAGTAAATTACTTTTTTTTAAGGATCCAAGAAGGATGAAAGGTAAAGTTAGCCTTTGCAAAATTCAAACTCAGACTGAAAAAAGATGTAACTTAATACTGTAAAATACCACAGCACTCAACTGATTCTGCCATAAATCACTGTATATATTATTCGATTTGGCAGAGTCGTTTGTGCGTTGGACAGAATGCCTTGCAGTTTTCATTCCAGCTTGCTGCACTCTGAGTTCAAATCCTGGCGTGGTCAACTTTGCCTTTCATCCTTTGGGGGTTGATAAAATAAAGTACCAGTCAAGTATTGGGGTTGAAGGCCTTGTGCCTATATTAGAAACAATTATTAATAATAATAATAATAATTGTTTCTAATTTAGGCACAAGGCCAACAATCCCCAGTACTTGACTGGTACTTTATTTTATCGACCCCGGAAGGATGAAAGGCAAAGTTGATAATAATAATAATGATTTGTTGCATTGGCGCAAGGCCAGAAATTTGGCAGGGAGGGAACAGTCGATGACACCAGTACTTGACATACTTTGTTTATCGACCCTGGAAGGATGAAAGGCAAAGCTGACCTTGACGGGATTTGAACCCAGAACATAAAGAGCCGTGACAAATACTGCCCAAGGTATTTTGTCCAATGCTCTAACGATTCTGCCAATCCACGGCCCATATCAAAATAAAAATTAATTCTGACTACCTTTTATCAAATTTGTTTTTCAGGAGCTGGTTATGAGAGTGATGATGAAGAAAGTTCCCACAGTACTTCATCAGAAAACAGTGATACCTCCTATGTTCCCAGTTCACAACATACATCTATCAATAGTAGTAGGTCAAGCCTGGCATCACTTCTTGAGGAACTGAATGAATTAAAGGAGGAAGAACTTCACTATGGCAATTATCATCATACTCAGTCTTTCCACTCCTCTCCTGCTGACCATTGTAAGTCCATGTTCTTGTTTATTTTATTCTCTGTATATATCTGACACACACAAACACTTGTCATCTTTCTGGCTGCAATAATAGCCCACAGGGGTAGAGAAGATCAGTTGTTATGTTGTCCTGTGACTGATTCCTGGTTAGGCGTGAAGGTAGATCAGCTAAGACAGTAGTTGTATAGTACACTGTTTTACTCACACTTTAGTCTCATTCCCTTTAAGCCCTCTAGAATTAATAGAGCAATAACACTTTGCTGACTATATGTACATATTCTTTGGCATGATATAGATCTGCAGCTGCAAAGTCTTGCTTCAGTCTGTGTTGGTAGAGTGCAGTGAAGCAACAATGGAGTGTCCTCTCCGGGGCACAGGCCTAGGTAAGGTTGTATGGAAGACCAGCAGGTGCCCATGCAGCAAGTTTCCCCTCTTCATGCCATTGATGTTGTGCAAGGGAAGGACAAGGGCCAATACAGTTTGACAACAGTATCGTTGCAGGATTTGCCAGAATGAAGTTGAATGCAACATTGGACTGCTTCAAGGACTCCAGCCCTTGATTCGTAGTTGATTATATCGATGCCAGTACTTGATTGGTACTGGTTCTTTTTTTTTCTTTGACCCTGGAAGGATGGAAAGCAAAGTTGATTTTGGTAGGATTTGGTTGCAGAACATAAAGAGCTGGAAAAGACTACAAGACATTTTGTCTGACATTCTAACGATTCTACCATTGACTATAAATATAATCGAAATGTCTGTACAAACATTATTATTAGTGCTTTAGAGTCACTGAAGACTGGCTCTTTGGATTCATGTGTGACAAAATTCCTGCTAAATAAACCTTGTTAATATTCTCCTCTACTGGGCCTTCACTAATCACAACTGAAGATATAGCAGAGAAGTGTAGCATAAAAAACAATCTTTTATTTTGTCTAAAATAGGAAGGAGACATTGTGAGTGAGATATGTCGACAGTCTCAACTAAATGATAAATTTTTTTAAATAAAAATTAATATCGGAGTGGTATAAGAGAAGTGAAAGAGACAAAAGAGGATAGCTAACCTCTTGCTTACAGGTGTGCTGTCTCTTCTCTCTTTAGATTTTCTACTGCTACTACAGTGGTCTCTGCTCCTCGGAGCTGGCTGGTCTTGTGCCATCTTTACTTAGGTATTACCCAATTCACTTGACTCTTCTCTTCGTGTCACCCATATTGTGCCCCCCCCCCACTCCAGGCCCTGCACTGACCTCTACACCCAGTCCTTTCTCCCCAGAATGTCGGCCCTCTGGAATTCCTTTGCTCATGTTGATCTCACCAGTCTCAGGGAGAATGTGAAGACCATAAGTAAAAATAATAATAAAAAACAATGAAAGAACTAGTCATAAAATTAGATATCATCTTGCTTATTTACCAAAAGTTATTAAATCCTGACATAGGTGAAGAGAATTTCCCAAAGGTTCTTTACCCTATTCACATCTACATTTTCAGTACAACTGAAAATTCCATTTCAGGTATACTGAAGATTCTGAAATATATACTTATCATCATCATCGTCATCGTCATCACCACCACCACCGCCATCATCATCGTTTTTACACCTGCTTTTCCATGCTGGCATGGGCTGGATGGGACTTTTTGAGGCAGTGTTTTACGACCGAATGCCCTTCTTGATGCCAACTCTTTTAGTCACCTCTTATGACATGCAATGATACGGTGTACTTATTCTAAAACCGGGGTACAAAAGGAATATTTTTATACAAAATGTTTTGTTTTCACCAATTGGTAAAACAAGTAACCAATGAGGGAGCCTCCACCCGGTCACTTGACCTGCTAGAAATAGCAGCCAAATCTCCCCCAAATCGCACCAAACCGTCTTAAATAAAGAAAGGACACATTGAATAATGTAGACTTATACATACCCTAAAAAATGTCTTATCTGGAATGCTTTTGATCATAGGTCTGCTTGATGAGAGTTGACCTGGGTATAAACAACAACAAATAGTCAATGAGGGAGCCTCTACAGTCATTCAACCTGCTAGAAATAGCAGTGAAATCTCTCTCAAATCACACTCTACCGTCTTATAAGAGGAAAGACACACTGGATAGTGTAGTATTATATCTGAGTAAAAGATGGGATAGTCATGGCTGGAATGTCTTTCATCAAAGGTCTGCTCAATAAGAACTGACCTCGGGCTAACAACAAGTAGCAGAAATTAAAATACTGGGATTGAATTGTTAAATTTATAAGGTAGCAGTGTGATAACCACCACTAGTTATTGAGTGAAAACCAAAATGGTGTTGTATATATCAGCTTTGATCTATCATTATTTAGAAGACAAAATATGAAAACAGCTTAGAGAACTGAAAGTCTCCCTTCTTACCTTCAAACCAGGCCTTTTTTTTTTTTTGTCACTTAGTCAGAGGAGGAAAAGAAACAGTTGTGACCTTTTTTAATGGCCTCTAAGACTGGTGAAAGAAAGTTATCCTCAGACTGGAGACATGGCCCGAATGCTTGCAACAGATGGACTCTGCTAAAGGCCCCCAATGACAAAGTGGTGGTTTTAAACAAGATGACTGATCAAGTCTACCATTCAAGAACAGAACAGTCCCTCCAACAGGATTCCACACAGTTTCCGTCTACCAAATTTCACTCACAAGGATATGGTAGAAGACACTTGCCCAAAGGGACTATGTAGTAAAATTGAACCTGAAACCAGGTAGTTGCAAGCGAACTTCTTAACCACACACCCAGCTATCACTGTTTCGCTGTACATCAATCCAGCTGACCATTGCTTAAACAAGGCAACACACCTCACTTCTTTCTACTACACAACACATCCCGACCCATGAATTTCTGATACTTCAAGCTGGTTAACTGGTCAAATCTTCGCCAGTTATGTGTTGCCTACCCCAGGCAGCAAGCAAATGTGCTTCACCTCTGTAACACCTAAGTGGATGACCAAAGCCATCCTCCTCGGCATGTTCCTTCACATCACACACACAACCAAAGCCCCTAGTGGTTCACAGTACAGGCACAGATTACAGCCTACAGCACCTGCAGGACATTATCCACCTCTGCAATATCTGCAAGGCTACCATCAGAAAAGCGAAAGATGCATTTGTGCATCAACAGACTGCAAGTGCTCTTGCCTCCCAAAATCTAGTCTCTTACCAAGCCTGCCTTACTAACCCGTGGAATCTTCTTACCCACCACTCCTCAATTAGGATGACCTCTTAAGACGACCTCATATATGTAACATTGCCAAAACTGAATCCCAAAGGTTAGGCTTCCTCTTCAAGGCCAGGAACTACTTCAACTCTATTCAGTTGCTGATTTTCTACCAAGCTACAAAGCTCATATAGTTCCCACACTAGAGTACCGCTTACATATCTGGACCATTCTGCTTCTACACACACACAAACATTGTAGACTGCATCCAAAAGAAGGGTGTCTGATTAGCAAAGATTCACTCACTATTAGATCACAGACACATTGTTTCTTCTCTTTTCCTCTTCTCCCACTGCTACAAAAACCTCTGCACCTCTGCATACCCTCTCCACTCGGGCCCACTTGACACATCTGTCTCTCCCTCTTTTGTTACCCCTACATCTCACCTCCTAGATGCTGCTGTATACACTTTGACCAAGCGATGCATTTGCGCCATCATTGAACCCAACTCTGGAATCCTCTTGGAAAAAATTCAGGTCTGCCCTGTTGTAGCCACTTCTTCACTGCTACTTCCACCTCGTCTGTGTCATCAAATCGTTGTCCCCGAAGACTGTCCTTCATTGGACCAAACAGGTGGAAATCGAAGGGCACCAGATCCAGGCTGTACCATCTGCAAGGCTACCGAGGACGGATCTTAGGATATTGAACCTCACAAAGGAGTGTAACAAGTGGTGAGACGCTGTGCTGGAGAGGACCCGTCCAAATCATGCAAGCTTGGAAAAACAGATATAAAATGATGATGATGATTTTATGTTTCTATTTGTTATACTATGTTTAAATAGTAATTTCTCCAATTATATTTGGGTGCCTAATTCATACATATATATATCTTTTAGCTAGATTTCCAATCAGATTCTTTATTTCTAATACTATTTTTCTCATCCACTATGCCAAAGTTCTGTTTGCGAATTGGCCATCTGAAGGCAAACAGGGAAAAGACCAATTGAAATGTGTAGAAAATACACACCCGGGAGATGAAGCAGGAAATCTCAAACTATGTTGTTATTTCTTTTAGATTTAATTTTATTTTAATTTGTTATAAATTTAGTTTCTCTTTTTCAGATTCATCTTTGCGGAAAAGTTCCTCAGATATTTTTCCTCGCACGGTATGTTTTCGAACTTTCTCTACTTATTTCTTGACTTTATGAAAACATTGTTCCTATATTGGGTTGTCAATTACTGGTCTTGGCTACTTCCTTTACAATGGTCAGTTAGTGAGCACACTTTGTTGTGAATCAGTGCTTTAAGGATTAAAGTGCTAAAGTACTGGTGCTGAAGACAAGTTCAAATTCTCTTTGTAGATGTGCTATGCCCCTAGATTATATACATTATCTTTAAGTTGCTTTAGATGATTTAACAGAATAGGTATACATCTTAGCTCATGTTGTTCCAATAATGCATGAAAATATGAACAAATTTACAGAACTATTTGACCAATGTTGTCATGTCAAGAATTTACATGAAAGTATAAAACTGTGGTGTGCATATTCTGTTCATTAACTATTCATATATATGAGTGGAGTTTGTGGTATGTTTTGTAGAGACAAAATACGCTTATCAAATATAAGTTCAAAACTGATATGAGTATGGTCAAATTAATATAGTTTGTTGAAGTAGGTTCAATTTCAGTTGCCTATTATCATCGCCTTGGCATATCTGAGATGTAAAACAATTCCAAGGTAATAAAAATTCCTTGTTAAATTAATTGCTTTGCATCAGCCTTCATGCACGAAAATCAAAAAAAAAATTAAAACAAAATAAAAATAAGCAATATAAAGTCTATTTCTTCAGCTTCAAATTTGTAGATTACTGGAACAAGTTCCCAACCAATGTGGTAGAACTATCTTTCTTGAATGATTTTACATCCAAGCTTGATAGAACTATGATTTTCTCTAGTCTTGTACTTCTATCTCTTGTTGAGCAGTATTATTTGATACTATCAAAAGAAGAAATATTGACGAATAACATTTTAGCCTAGAGCATCAGTTGTTATTTAAGTGCATGTGGTTATTGTTTAACCTCGAGTAAACCCTGGTCAAGCAGATCTATGACCAAAGCCATTCCAGCCGTGACTATCCCGTCTTTTTAGAGTTATCTAAAGTTATCAGTGAATTGGCACAGTCGTTAGAGTGTCAGATATAGAATGTTTTGCAATATGTGTTTCAGGTCACTGCACTCTTGAGTTCAAATACTGCCATGGTCAATTTTGCCTTTCATCCTTTTTGGGTAGATAAATAAAGTACCAGTCTAGGGCAGTGGACTGGTGGAATTATCAGACCATTGAACAAGATGCCTTACAGTATTTGTTCCAGCTCTTTGCGTTCTGTGACCCACTTGGGTGGTAGACTTAATCCATCACCTGGTTTAGCACCACTTGGGTGCCTTTAGCATAGTCCACTCTGTTGCAAGCATTCAGGCCAGGTCTACAGTCTGGGGATACTTCCCCCCCCCCTCCCACCCACCAGTCTCGGATGTCCTGAAAAAGGGTGGTGGGCACTGCCTTCCCTCCTGACTAACCGATAAAAAAAAAAAAACCCAAAGAAAACAAAAAACTTAAATCTAATGTGTCCTTTCTTTTTTTAAATATGTTTCTTTGTTGGCTCAAGTGCATGTGGTAGGATACTGTGCTAGATATGTTTCTTTGTTGGCTCAAGTACATGTGGTAGGATACTGTGCTAGATATGTTTCTTTGTTGGCTCAAGTGCATGTGGTAGGATACTGTGCTAGATATGTTTCTTTGTTGGCTCAAGTGCATGTGGTAGGATACTGTGCTAGATATTTTCAATTTAGTTGGATGTTTGCTGGGGTTGGGTTTACCTTTCATTCATTTAATTGCAATAAAATGGTTTAACTCTTTTGATACGAACCCACCTGAAACCGCCCATGTTTCTATGATAAAAAAGCATTTGTTTTAAAGTGTTCACATTTAAATATAAACCTTCCAATATAATTTTATGTACAAACTTTTTCTTAAGTTATGTTCCAAACACCAACTTAATACCGAGAAAGTTAGTTATTTTACTAAATCCCCTTAAATTCTTGATTATTTTCAAAATTAATTGAAAATCATAGTCAGTGTATTTTGGAATTTCGAATTTCACCGCTAGAGTTGATAAAATAACCACCAGTAAGATACTGAGGTTAATTTAATCAGCTATATTTGTCTCCACTTACAAAAAGAACTTTATACCCAGTCAGAAGAAATCATCATGCATTATTTGAATATGTTAATTTAGTTTCACATTTTAAATTTGTTTTTTTTCAGAAATGTAATTACAGTTTGCGCCCACGAAGCAGTTTAAATGCGGTTAGTCACAGAGAAATCGAATGAATTCCAGAATTTTCCAGAAATGAGAATCAAATATGATTTTTAAATTTTTTATTTTTATAATGCATTCCCCATCAATTCACTTACATTATGAATGTTCTCACACCTGCTATAAAATTTTAAAATAGTTTTCTACACATTAATGAAATGATGATGTCAACAAAATTACTAAGATGATGAGTAGGGCATGAAGGACCAGCTATTATAGGTCTTAGTTTCAGATCTAGTGGGCCTTCTATTTTAAACTAAAATCTGTGGCTGTGTGTTAAGGAGTTCACTTCGCAACCACATGGTTTCGGGTTCAGTCCCACTGCATGGCATCTTGGGTAAGTGTCTTCTACTATAGCCTCGGGGTGACCAATGCCTTGTGAGTGAATTTGGTAGACGGAAACTGTAGAAGCCCGTCGTATATATATATATATATATATGTA
>JAOPJM010527416.1:0-10325 GCA_027124095.1 Muusoctopus leioderma
AACTGTGAGGGCCGGATGAGGCTGTGAGAGCTCCAGAAGTTCCAAAGTGTTTCTCTGACACAGGATTCCATCAGTTTAGCCATACAGCTAGTAAGACTGACTGGACGATAGTTGACAGGTGACAAATGAGTTTATTTAAATTTTACTAATCCACTGTCATCATAATCAATCATCAATATTTTAATGTCCATTAACCTATACTGACAGTCTATCAGAGATCCCATTATATCTTTTATCTGCACTGAGTACTTGGCTAGCTGAATATTTCATGCTTCTGTTACTGTTAACTATACATCTAGAGCATCTGAAGTACATGTCCTCTTTCAGCCTACCAGAATACCCCTACATCCTTTGTGTATTTTTGTCTGTTGAACTTCTACCTACTTGTTGAGCCAGCCACTTTCCAGATGTCACTGGTATTTCATACTCTCTATTCAAAGGCATTCACTAGATTGAAAAATGTAAAGTAGAGTGGTTTCTTCTCAAGTGAAATTTTCTCTTGCAGTTGTCTCACTAGAAAAGTGGCACCTGTGGTTCTACATCTTAACACAAACACAAACTACTTCTTATACAATCTAACATTATCCTGTATTGATTTAGCTAAAAAAAAATCTATCAGCTATTTTCTTGACCTGTGTCATTTCCAGTGCATCTTTATTATTCCTTGTTGCAGTTGATGATAATACAGCTACACCAGGGATAGCACCTCCCTGCACTATCTGATTGACTAAGTATCTAATATAGTAGTGATATATCCTGAGGCTTGCAACTATCCTTCATGGACCTGCTGCTTTCCCCACCATCATCTCTTTATTAGCCTTATTCACAATGCTGAAACTAACTTTGATAGCTAGACTATTTGTTGATTCCACTTGGAGTAGTTCAACAACCACACATAACACTTTCATTCCTCTTTCTTTTCACTTTTAATGAGAATAAGTGCACCAGTATTGTTTCTGATACACTTCTCTCTATTGACATTCTGGTTTATATGAAGAAATTGCATTGCAATTTGGATTTTGTTTATATAAGTTAGTCAGGGGTGCAGGGGTAGTTCACATGACATTTGAGAGCTACGTCCCTACTCTCACCCTTGACTGGTAAGATTGATATGGTGTTGATGTTCAGCTTGAACAGTTGTAGGTCGCTGTTTGCTGGAAAAGTGTGAGTCTGGACGGAATTCTGGAAAGTTGCTGTTCTTGGAAGGAAGGACTGTGAAGTGTAAGATCTGTGTAGTGAGACACAATGAGGGTGACAAGTTGAGGAGAGACATGAAAAGGGTATGCAGAAGCTTGATTATAAGAGCAGAGGTCCTTGTTTTGTTAAGATACAGGTCAGTCTAGATCAATCATATCTATGATCAAAGGCATTCCAGCCATGACCATCCCATTCTTTTTTAGGTATAGGCTGTTATAGTAGTGACAGAAGAGGTAAAGAGACGAAACCACTCCTCTGAGCTCTAATGAGTTGTTGATTGAATCATTGCCAATCAGTGGAATGGCCTTCTTTTAGATGTGGTCTAGGATGTTTGTGTGTACAGCATCTGCAGCATTGTCTCATACATATAAGCATTGAGCTTTGTAGAAGGTCAGCAACTGACCAGGATTGAAGTGTTTACTGACTAAATGTTTTGGTAATGTTATATATGTGGGGTTGCCATGAGTGATATCAGATCTTGTGAAGCCCAACATTTGTAGTTATTTTGAGGGTTTTAGTTGTGAGTTGTTCATGATTAGACAAGGCTGTTTCCAATAAATGTTTAATGATCGTGTCTTTGTGCTGTTGAATGAGACTAGATTATCATGTCCCCATTGAAGAATGTTCTCAGTGTCACTGTTGATGAGGCAATGTATGTTTGGTATGAGGTGTTTAGGTTGTCTTTCAAAACTACCTTCTATATTATAGTTCTCTACCTCCTCTCTCTCTAAATAGACATAATTTTTTACTAATTGGAAATTGCACCTAACATAGTGATCTTATAACTTCCAGACTTTCCTTCTCCTAATTGTCATTTGCTTCCTTATCTTTCTTGATTTCAACTTGAAACTGCTAACCACTGACATACATTGCTCTTATCTCTGCTGAAGACAAAATTGTTTCTAACAGGCACAAGGCCAACAACCCCAGTACTTAACTGGTACTTTATTTTATCGACCCCAGAAGGATGAAAGGCAAAGTTGAACTCGGAGCACAGTGAGCCAGAATGAATACTGGTAGGCATTCTGTTCGACACGCTAACAACTCTGCCAATTCGCCTGCTGAGGACAACATTAACCTGAACCTCATACCCAACTAAAAGCTTGGTGACTAGTTGGCTGCCTAGCTTTCTAATGTTTGTGTTGCAAATTGAAAGATCATTTTCATCAGAGAAATGCAGGAATTTTAATACCTCTTTATTATTTGTACCATGTTCAAAGCCTCCATATTTGCCAGTGTACCATCCTGGGGTTTCCTAACATGGCCACTGAAATTGCCCACTATAAAGATGATATCAATGACATCAGTTCTTGTGGTAGCTTGAACAAGGACCTTATTGGACCTGTCCTTTCAGTTGTCTATTTATCCTAATTGTAGGACTTAAGCAGAGTTTGTAGATGTTTCAATATTGTAAAGAATTTACTTGAAATACTTCTTTATTATGTTATAAATGTATTTGTACAGGGAATAAATGATATCTGTGATATTATCACAAACATATTCACACAAGTTACACAATGATGATACATGATATATATCTGTAATATATGTGATATTTTCTCTCCAGATGTATCATAAACAAATATGCAAATTATGCCAAGTAAGCTATGAGAGAACTCCACTGGATGACAATGTACCTGCTAGAACATTCCAATAGTTAACCCACAGTATTTGTGTTACTGTCACTAAATATCAGACAATATATATAGAACCATAGAAAATACAATCTCCTTAAAATAAAATCCTGAAATATTAATTTCTGTTGTTTTTTGTAAAGTGTTTTCATTTGTTCTGTACAGTCTGTATCTATGGTTGTTATGGTCAGCAATAAGGTTTCTCATTAAAATAGCACATTTTGTACATTTCATAGGGAGGTTATTTTTGTAGTTCAACAGCTTCTAGATTTTACTGAAGAAAATATATCTCATTTAGTATCCATTAAATGTACACACACATACAGCTGTAGTTAATATCATGATGAAACTCTTATTTGGCATGTCTAATATCTAACCAAAAACATACGTTGGTATAGCCAGAGACTAAATTTATAATCAATACACCAATATTTATTTGTACATATTTTTCAAATTGATCTTTACCAATGATTGTTTACTTTGAAGTAATTTGACTGGTACTTTATTTTATCAACCCCAAAAGGCTGAGAGGTAAAGTTGACTTTAGCAGGAGGAAAATAGGTAAAAGTCTCTTATTGAGTAGCACATCACCAAGGTAGTGAGCATATGAAATATATGTATGTATACATATACATACAAATACATATATATATATATGTGTGTGTGTGTATGCATACACTGAAAGCAAGACAGCAGGTAGCATCTCATTCCTGGATAGAAAACATGCTCGCACGTTTTCTATAGCTGACTAAGAATTTTACAGAATCTATCACATGCAAAGCCCAATGTCAAGTGATTTAACAATAAGACATGGGACAAAGTGGTGAAGACTGATCTCAAGAAGCTGAACTCTAGGAAGGAGATAACGAAGAACCATGATGATTGACAACATGCACACTGGTGCAAGTATGGCAAAATGGTCATTAAAATAGAGGTTGGGATGTAATATATATCTACATTGGGTTTCCCACCCATTATATTCTTGTTGGTCTCCATCTATTGCCCTATTTGTTACCCTCTCAACTATTACCCTCTATCCTATTCACGGTACTATGCAGCCTGTGTAATGAGAGATGACATTTGATCTGTCCGTATTCAATCCCTCATCAATCTACCTCTTTATGTTGTAACCAACATAAACCACAAAACTAACAGTAAAGCATTATAAAGAATAAGTAGGAGCATCAACAACAGCCACACCATACCCTATGTCACAATAACAACCTCAAATAATATACCCACATTGCAATACCAAGCAAATGTTCTTATCAGACATTTCTTGAAAATCAGCCACCTAAAACCACAAAGCAGACAGGAATGATACAAAATATATACACTTTCCAACTAGACCATGGTTTCGAACCCTTCTTTCTATCAGACACCAACAACAAAAAGCCTCCCACACATACCATTCAAACTACAATTGACATCAACAATGCTTTCAACACCATTTCCTGATATCTACTCATACAAAAAGTACTCAACACTAACTTAAGAAACAATACAAAATGCTGGGTAGCAAACTACCTGTCAGGTCACCAAGCCTATGAAGTGTGCAAGAACAACACTTCCAGACCTTGCAATTTCCCAAATTGAGTATCACAGGGATCTATCCTCTCACCCACTCTTTTTTACCTATACCTACACAGCTTTCCCATGCCTCGGCAAAACATACAGACAGCATTATATGCAGATAACATCACAAATCCTTTCACCATTCTCCATACAGTGCAGCACTACTCCAACCCTACATAAATCACCTAGAAATCTGGCTCCACAACAACAGACTTAAAGTAGCAGCTACCCTGTTTCCCTTCTTAGTAGCAACACTAGCAAACATCAAATATCACGCTCAACAACATAAACATATCAAACACACGGAAGACAAAAATACTAGGAGTTACATACAATTCATTCACAACACACAGAAAACATAGTAAAAAAAGCACAAACTTACTTAGAGGAATCACAGGTACCACATTTGGCCAACAGACAGAAACAAAACAAGGGTGTACAAACAATATATCAGATCCATCACAGCTAGTCCTACATGGGAGCCAATCTGTCCACAACAAACCACAAAAGAACCCCCAGAAAACAGTGCACTATGTATCATAACATGTTATACAGATCACCTACACAACGAAACAAAAATACTAAAAGTAGAAGAATACCTGGACATGGGAAAGGCACAGATTGTTGTCAGCTTCAATTCCCATAGTCCCTGCCACTGCATGAACCCCCCCCCCAAACACCTGGACACATACATTACACCAGAACACAACTACAACATCCTAAAAACACTGTTTCTCTCACTAAGCTCAGGCAAACATAAATAAAGCACATACACACAGAAATAGCTGCAACATCAATAGCCTCACTGGCCCCAAACGCTGTGATGGGATGCACACCACCAACAATAAGTGCAGAGGAACAGCAACTGTTGCACTCTAGCTGAGTTGACTTTGCCTGCCTCTGCTGTGGCCACCACCAAAATCAGCAGGCATACAAAAAGACTGGACAGCAGAGAGAGTGCAACATCTCAAGACTGTCACATTGCATCCCATATGATTCAGCACTGTGTGTTGGATTGCACAGTATGGTCCTCAGCTGGGCACAAACATAGTATTACTGGGAAGTTGGATTTGACTGACTATCTGCATGCCATAACACAACTTGATCAGCATTTACCTGGGTTTACACAACATGACACTCAATGAACAAATAGAATATGATTATGACAAATACATAACCTATCAATGCAGTTGTTGAGTAACATTGATGGTGTCAACATAGGTATCTTATCAAACTTTTAGGAGGACCACATCCCTGGTTATATTGGGTACAGCATGATGTTTAGCCCTAGGTCAGCTCTGATCAAGCAGATCTGTGATCAAAGGTATTCTAGACGTAGGATATCCAATGTATCCTTCCTTTTTTAAGATGGCGAGGGTGATTTGGTTGCTATTTTTAGCAGGCTGAGAAACCATGAAGGGGCTCACTCATTGGTACAGCATGTCTATGTGAGAAGCTGTGGCAGTAGGTAAATGTGATGGCATCTGTAGATGTTATATGTACAGTGGAAGGAGGTGACATAAGTTGTACAGGTATTGGTTAAACTAGGTAATAGGATTGAGGAAACAAAGACATCAAGACAACATCTACGACTCTTTCTTTCATTAAACCAATGAGCTATCCAGAATATTTACAGCTCTCTTGTGACACAATACAAATATCAAATGAGGAGACATACAATTGTAACATTAATCAAAGCTATTTCAATGTAATTGATATCTCACTGGTGTCTGGGTGTGATACTCATGTTACTGGTTTATATTAAAGTGGAGGTAGTATAGCATTAGTAGAAAACTTATCTGACTTGCCAATATGAGGTCAATAATTCAATATAATCACTTTCTTGATTAGGTAACCTTAGCTTGATTTGTTGTTCATGTAGTTAGTACTGAGCAACAAACCAACCAAGTCACAGACCCTGACAATGTCCCTTCCATTACCCTCAAACAATGCATGCCAGAGCTAGCCCATCATCATCATCATCGTTTTACGTCTGTTTTCCATGCTGGCATGGGTTGGACGGGACCCATATCCTCACCTAACTCTTCAATCTCTCTCTCTTTCTCACTCTGTACAGGGATAAATCCAGAGCTTTGGAAACTACTAGTGTGTCCCATTCCCAAGAAAGGCAACCCCTTTGACCCTGCCAACTATCACTCTATCGCACTCATTTCCAACAGCTCAAAGGTGATGGAGACAGCCGTTAACAACCTCCTCCAGCACCTTAAATCTCTCTCCCTTCACCAGTACAACTTTCGTAAAACCAGATCTACTGGAAACCTACTTTCCTATGTCATTCACCAGTAGGCCCCCCGACCTCAATAAATTTAGTAAAAACAGAGTTGTTGCACTCGACATCAGCAAAGCTTTCGACTGTGTCTGACATGCGAATCTCCTGTAAAAACTGCCTTCCTATCTATCTGTCATCTCTTAGATTGATGGCTTCTATCTATCTGTCATCTCTTAGATTGATGGCTTCTATCTATCTGTCATCTCTTAGATTGATGGCTTCCTGTCAGACTACACTCTTGTGACATGTACTGATGGAGCTCTCCTTGACCGACACTGTCAATTGTGGTGTGCCCCAAGGTTTGGTTTTGCTACTCTACTCCATATTCTTCCCCCTATACATCAATAACCTACTTGCTATCACCTCCAACAACACCTACTCCTATGCAGATGATACTAACCTTTATTCTTCCCTAACCTTTCGCACCCAAGTGTCATCTACATGCAGTCTAGACACCACAACAAACCTGCACTGACTCCATGAACAGGGTCCTCGAAAACCTCCTCCAATGAGGTCATGCAATCTTTTCTTCAACAGAACAAAGACACAATCATTACACTTATCAAGAAAGAATTATCGCACCTCACCCCCACCTAAAATGAACAGCATGCAACTAGAACCATGAAGGTTCATGCAAATACCTATGCCTCACCATCACTGAAGATCTCTCCTGGTGAATGCACATAATCAAAGTAGCAACGACTACAGCACAAAGACTGGCCTTCCTCTTCAGGGCCAGAAAATACTTCATCCCACATCAACTACTAACTCTCTACAAAACTCAGGTGAGGTAGACAATGGAGTACTGCTCCACACACACAGACTTACTAGACCACATTCAAAGAAAGGCCACTCGACTGACTGGCATGAAGTCGCTCATCAAAACACCCCAACGTCTGGCCCACAGACATGCTGTCTCTTCTCTGTTTTTTCTGTTGTTACTACAGTGGCCTCTGCCCTTCGGAGCTAGCTGGTCTCGCTCCACCTCCTCCACTCCCGACCCATTCGTCTCCTTCCCTCGCCACCTATATTGTGTTCACAACCTCAGGTCCCACACTAACCACTACACCCAGTCCTTCCTCCTCAGAACGTTGGTTCTCTGCAATTCTGTCCCTGTTGCAGATGTTTTTCCTGCAACTGTCAACTTGCAATTGTTCATGAAGAACGTTAACCCCATCGATCTCACCGGCCTCGGGGAACCTGCAAAGGTTATGAGCATAGCCCCTTCCTCCAGACCACTCCGATATAAAAAAGAGAGAGAACGTTTTTTCGTCTACACTAGCCTCTTCTGATCTGACTAGGTTAAATGTCAATTTCTTCTAAAAAAAATTTCCACAGCTGGAGGCAAATTATTTTATATCTTTCAACGGCCGTATGTTAAATGAGAGAAAATGAAGTTACTCACGGCTAAAACTCTCACCAAGTGACTGGGTGAAATGATACTCGAACCTTTCCATCACCGGGAAAAGATATTCCAGCCATAACCGGCTAGTTTTTGTTTTTGTTTTTTTCCTAACATATAATGTATCTAAAAGTACATTACGCGATGTATCATTCCTTTCTTAAGATGATTTGAGGGAGATGTGGCTGCTATTTCTGGTAGGTCGAGTGACCACACAAATTATCCCTTATCACCATAGAGGTTGTAATAGATGAGAACGTGGTTATTTATTAGTTTCCAACGCAAATCAACCGGAAGTGATGAAATGAAATTGGACGAACATTAATCGTTTATATGTGACTATATATTTATAGAAACAAACTGAATGCATATATATGTCTGTGTATTTATGTGTATCCAATTTTCAAAATGTAGATCGATTAGAAAGAACTGTCTTTCTTTACTGAACTCTTAATGACCTCTCTTTGTTTATCCGAACTGTCTTTGTTCAATATCATTTCGTCACTTCCGGTTGATTTGCGTTGGAAACTATTAAGTAACCGAGAATGTCACTCATGGATAGAATAAATATTTTAAAGCAACTGATGACCGGGATAGCAAATGAAATATATCCATGTAGTAACAGAAGATGATCAAACTATAAAGAAATTGACATTTTGAAAGATTTAAGGAAAGCTACAGACTTAACAGTTAAAGAATTACAAATAAAAAACAAGTGGTAAGATGAATTAAGATTTAGAAAATAGTATTAAAAAAACCCCCAAAAAACTAGAAAAGTGAAGAACAACCTCTTAAATGAAAGTGGTTTGAGAACAGATACATAAGTTAGTGGAGTTCTAGGTTAGCATACAGGAAGAGAAATTCACAGCATCAACATTGTCATAAATGACAAAATAGTTGAGAAATTTAAAAGTACGGGAAAATGTTATGATCAGTGTGAAAAAGAGCTCTACGTCACTCAAACTGCTATAAATCTCCCTTAAATCATACCCTACTGTCTTTAAAAAAAAAGGAAAGATACATTAGATAATGGGTTATCATGCAGTATAGCGTAACACTAAGCCTCGAATGTAACCCATTTTGTAAACGGAAGTGGTGTGACGTCACTAGTGTGAAAGAGACAAGCGTGGTAACAGAATATCGTATAAACTAAACGTAAACAATGAGAGGCTAGTATCATCTACGTTCGAGGCTTACTGTTACGCTATACTGCATGATAACCGGATAATGTAAATACTCGGTACGCGAAGTCTGGAAAAAAGACGGGATGGACATGGCTGGAACACCTTTGATCATAGGGCTGCTGGGTCAGGTCTGACATGGGAGAAAACAACAAGGTAGGAGCACACCAGATAATGTAGTCTTCGATACACTATGCCTGGAAAAAAGACAGGATGGACATGTCTGGAATGTTTTTAATCATAAAAAACGGACGTAAAAAGCGATGATGATGATCTGCTGGGTCTCGGCTGACTTGGAGATAAACAACAAACTGAATAGCACTCTCTACTGAATAAAGGTGAGTTTTTGCTTATGATCAATGACACTTTCGTTGCCGCTGTTTTACTAAATCTATAAACAGTGTAGTACCAAATCTATAAACAGTGTAGATATATTATCCTTTCTTTACATTTTTTTTTTTACACTATCTTAATAATAACTAATTAACTGATGTAGTTAAATTCAGAGATTGTTCATTATTATTATTATTATAGAGATATCCTGTAAGAAGTAGTTCTATCAATGTCTTTATCAATTTCAAGTTTTGACTATTTTGGTGCATTTCTCATTATTTCATCTTATAACTACATTATTTATGTAAGTATCATTAATATATTTTAGATATTTCTTTTATCGAAAATGTCTTTTATATAGACATTTTGGCGATCTTTCGTATTCCGACCAGAAAGTGAAAGTAACTTTGTCGGCAATTTCCGCATCTCGTATTTCTATTCGTATTTCAAATCGAAATGGCAGCACGCGTATCTTCGAACACGTTCTCAATAATAATGAGTTAATTGAAAGAAACTACAAAATCAGACAGATATATAGTATTACAGAGGACATTGACAGTACCATAAACTTTGCAGCTGAATTAGGGTTAATTCACAATTCAGCTAGCTGTATGTTGTAATGAAGATATGATGTTTACAAAAATCACATAAAATAACCCCCCTCCTAAAAAAATCACATATAAAAAATTCATTATTTTACCGCCACCACCACA